>CM060948.1:193764952-193817452 GCA_030765055.1 Mantis religiosa | reverse complement strand
TCAATGGTTTAGAGCGGCTGGGCTGGACGGAGACCAGAAGATGCGTGGTTCAAATCCCGGCTAAGGCATTGAATTTTTCAGTCTGCCGAAAACGCAAAACTGAAACCTAAGAGGGAATATGTACAGAAAACTGATAATAAAACCAAAACATATTGTCAAGGCGGGAACTAATACCTGCCATAAAGGAATTAAATATGAATCACCCTATTCCGCTGTTTTTTTCTTTTTGTGTGGTTTGTCGCGACAGGAGCAAAAATGGAACAGTCAAGGACAATCAATGGCAACGTCACAACAGGAAGTAGGTATGTATCTCATTGTTGTAGAGCGCTGGGTGTCCTATGCTATGTGATTTCCGCCAATCTAGAAGTATCGACTTTGACAATGTTCCATTTCTTCGATTCGAGAGATTTTGGTTGCCTGAACACTGTTTCCTTCACCGGCAGATAGTAAAAATCTTAGGTGCAAAAGCCATCTTCAGAGTTACGAGCTATGAGTTAACCAGTGTGTATTGGAACTGTGAATCAGTTCGGTTCAGTTCATTTGTGTAGCTGTGAGTGAATAGACCGGCCGGAGCAGCATTAAAGTGAGAGTTAGTTATCTGAGAATCGGCAAGCAGTGAGTATTCAGTGTCAGTCTGCAAATAATAGGTTTACTGAGCGTCGAGGAGCGACAAGCAATTCCAGTTGGTGTTGCTACAGAGATATAAGGAAGCAGTACTACAGAAAAAGACCTGTTTGTTGTACATATAGGCACACACGTAAAAAGTTAAAGTAATTGTAAGTTGACACTGAACTAACGATTCTAGGGACAAATAAAGTGAGCTTAGTACAACTTCGTGTTGTCATTTTGGTCGCAATAATGAATTTTGTGAATATAATTGATAAATAAGGCATAGTCCAAAGAACCGAAAATATAGTGACAAAAGTGTCACAAAGAAATATAGCACCCAAGCGAAATTTGTAGAATTTCAATAACTTTTGAATGTTGCAACACCATTGAACTTGAGAAACCACTCAACAAATACTTACATTAACTGAATAAAACAAGTAAGTCAATTAATCGAATAGGAGTTTTCGACGTGATGGAAGAAAATGGAATACGTGAAATAAGTGAGTCTACATCAAAGAAGTTACATGGTATGAATGAAGTTTTAAGTGAGTTACTAATACAGATTAAATATGAACTTGGTGAAATTTTAAGTTATTAGGAACACATCACAATAAAAAGGAATATTCCAGGTTTATTAAAAAGGGTGGCTGTGACACCAATATTCAAACGAAAGATAAATAAGAATGAGATAGAAAACTACAGGCCAATTATTCTGTGCTCCACCTTCTCAAAATTAATTTAATAATGATATTTAAGACAGCTAAAGTATTATGTAAAACAGCGGTGGCCGATGATCAGGTTAGGCAACTAGATTAGGTAACTATACTACATTTATTGCGTAAAAATAAAATATTTGTATACTAGACAAATTGCATTCAATTACGATAATTCCGATACAGAACTAGTGAAATTATCATTTTACACAATACTTGTGCTTTTTATGCTACTGCTTGAAAACCGCATTCAGTAACTGTTTTCGGATTTAAAAATTGTATTACGAAAATTCGTGTCAACCGAAGCAAACTATTGATTCTATGATTCGCACGCTCTCTCTCTCTCTCTCTCTCTCTCTCTCTCTCTCTCTCTCTCTCTCTCTCTCTCTCTCTCTCTCTCTCTCTCTCTCTCTCTCTCTCTCTCTCCCCTCGAAAGATTCGAGATTATTTATGATCAACAATTTCGTTAGCTCTGCCTAGAGGTGTGCCAATTACTAAATTCACTCTTAGGTATAGAAACTGTAAACCCCACAAACTTAACAGTATTCACCATTTGAATTCTGGTTCCAACAGTAACAAAACGGAGCTGAAGCCATCTTCCAGCAGGACTAGGAAACACTACAGTAAAGCGTCCACTAGTGTCATCTGATGAGCTAAATTGTAACTTGAATGAAACTAATAACCTGAAGGGCAGCGCTCAGTCCGAAAGATCTTGTAAACTTTCTTGTCAGCAGGCCAGCTCCTCTATTTTCAGCATAAAGGCTTCATAACTGACGTTGATTAAAAGAAGAAGCCCATAGAGAAAAAATTATATATTTAATTTTCCAGCAGTTTAGTATAATTTTCTTTAGGAAAAAACAATGACAAATAATGAGATGATTAAGAAATTTACAATTCCTATTTGGGATAACAGTGCGCGCTGACATTCAAGTGGAAGGTGATAATAAACATAATCGCAAATGTACACAATATATTACATTTTAAGTGTCTTCACATAATTTGTGTTTTATTCTGGTGTTTATTGGATAATTTAGGAAATGCCCCCACCAAAACAGCAATTTTTGCAGTTTTCCTACACAAACTACTCTGAGGTGTAAATACATATCAAGCAATTACCATAAATTCATTTAGCAGCTTCGCGTGTTTCTCTGTTATTTGAAGACAAGCATAACCGATACAGTGGCTTTCATTTATACGTTAGTGTGCCCAGTACCAACTGTTATGACCACTGTGGTGGAACCACGCCTCATCGGAAAAGAATAAAAGCTGTGGATCAATTGCACCGTTGTTCGCTGTTGAAAGAAACCATTCACACCATTCGTGATACTGGGTCAATTTGTTTTAAAACATGGGCACCTGTGCACTTATACGGTTTTAGTTTTAATAATTTAATTGCTCTATGTGCATTTCTTCACACTAGCCGTATATAAACCAAGGTTTTTGATAGTTAAGAGTTAAATGATGAAGCCTTGGACTCAAGTAAAGTACTTGCAATAGTAAGTCACCACAAACTGTGTATCTCGGATGCGAGAGCCCCTAGTGGTCTACCGGGGAAATATACGAGTCAAATGGAGAATTTAATGCCACGACGGCAAGTTGGCCATGGTAGCTCAATGGGTTAGACTGGCTGGACCGAAACCAGGAGATCCGTGGTTAAATCCTGGCCATGGCACTGAATTTTTCATGTTGACTCTTATCTATTTTTTCATTATTTAAAAAGCTTCATATATTCATTTATATCCCCCAAAATATGAATAATTTGCCATATAGGCGCTAAGTGGTAATCTAAATTATCTGTGTTCCAAGGTTCATGCAATTATCACTGTTTCTTCAAAATCAAATATCAAATTGTTTCTACAGTAGGTACACATAAAACATAATTTATGATTAAACGTTAAATATCCATGTATAAGTTAATTTAAATACTTATGTGTTATATTAACATGATGTTGATATGTTTTCCTGACCTTATAAAGCTAGTTTTTTGAAATAGAAATCACAGATGTAGTATAATGCAAATATACTATCAGTTACGGTTCATGAGTTTTGCTGTATCTGTTTTTATATATTTCTTTCCTAGGTTTACAATTATTGCATTTTTTTAAAATTGTCCTAAGGTTTCTCTGCTTCCCATTTAGTTTGAGCTCTAAGATTTATAATTTTTAAAATATGCACCTATGTACGTATTTCGTTCTTAAAATGTCAAGTTTTTGTATATGAAAGTTGAAAAGCTATCTGAAATGCATCTCGTAATAAAACCTAGGACAAATCTTATTCACTTCACGTGTGTGAACTAGTTTCCAAATTGCATGGACTATGCGCGTCGATATGGCATACAGTTTTCTGCTGCTGTAGGTCGCCAGTAAAATGTATAATTCAGTTATAGTTTTGTAATTTTTCAATTTTGCTGCCAATTTTATAGTAACGAAGCTTGCATTTTTAGCAAATAATAATGAAATTAAAAGTGACGCTGGAAGAAAATGCGAGGTAAGACATAACACTGTTGAACAAGTTTACAGCCGTTTCTACTGTAGCTGCCCTGATTTTCCTTCAACTTTGTTTTGTTGCAGAAACACCAAGATGTTTCACAGTTTTGACAATTAGGTTGCTATCAATTGGTATTCGGTATCTCAGGATGGTAGAGATTGCCATTTAAAAAAGATATTCGTTAGTTTTAAAAATGGTGGAACATGTTGAGTAATAGGAAGAACTAAAGTTTCTTAAAATAACAAAGAGTTGTATTTTTGGCCTACATTCAATTAGGATTATCCCTGACAAGATCTATATGTTAGATCTACATGTTTTTGCTACGGCTCCAGTTGTACAAAACTCATTCACAATAAAGAGGGCTTCACATGCCAATTCCACAAAACTCATATATGCGTTTTATATACCAACAAAATATCCTAAACATGTAGTATTTTAGTCAAACTCGCAGCATGAGGATCCATGTAATGGGTAGCTACAACTTGTTTCAAATAAGCTTGCCCCGTATCTATTAACGCTCACGTGACCTGATCACCTTTCATTGGCTGTTGCATAGACTGTTGTGCGGTAAAAATGAATTAGTTATTTAACATGATATATCTTAATAAGTCTGAAGAGAATTTTCACATTTATATATTCATAACCGTACGAAGGCAACAGAGTTAATTTATCCAGAAAGCATGTTAATTCCTAAACGAAATAAAGAGGAGGATGCTTTGCTTCAAACCTGACTCTCGGGATGACTGAAGATAGCAGGTGCGCTTATCGGTGATGGTGTGGTATTTGTTTATATGACTTTCATTCCATGTGATGTAAAAGCACCACATACGACACCAGAAACATTGGCCAGTTAGGGTAAAGGGGAAGGCAGTAGCACGAGGAGAGAATCATGTTAGCGGGACAAACGGGGGTGGGAGATTTCATTTTCATGTCACATCCTTGGAAGATAGAGTAAATAAATAGCAGTGCAAATTGACGTAAGGTTGGCCTAAACAGTGAAACCCAGGACAGAGTTCTGACGGCATTGTTAGCCACCATTGCACTATGTTACCCCATAAGTATATGCAATTTCCTAATAGTTTACCGGAAAACAAGTGCGAGTCAGCTCGGGAATTTAATATGAACTGGTTGTTTGCCATGGTAGCTCAGTGGTTAGAGCAAACGGACGGAGACCGGGAAATCCGTGATTCAAACCTGGACTATGGCATAAATAAAAGTTTGGTATACATTGTATTCTTCGTTTTTGAGTAGACACTGCTCTCTCTCTCTCTCTCTCTCTCTCTCTCTCTCTCTCTCTCTCTCTCTCTCTCTCTCTTTCTCTCACCACACAACATACACAAGTAGACCTTTCTCTAAAAATGACCTTTTGGGGGGGTTCAAATAGCTTCAATCAATGTATGTTTAGTGAAATTTCGGTATAGGAGTTTTGCTAGGAACTCAATACTTCTACTTACTTCAAAAACATAGTACAGAAAGTAATAATGCGTATTTAACAAATCATAATTTTCAACAATGGAATCTGATGTTAACACTCATTTATGTAGCCCACTCATGATCATCTCGGAATTCTATATGAGAAACATCTGGTCTGCTTTTATTTATTAATATATTAGTTTTAAATTTTTATTTTACTCTGGTAAAGAAACACTCAGATGTACGCTTCCAGTATCTGCTGGTGAGGATATGATGCTAAAGAAAGGGGGGAAATATTTTCGGCAACAAGAGCAAATCTACCCTGAGTTGTGAAGCCAGAACGCTGACCATTCGATCCGTGTGTGCATAAGATGACGTGCTTTGGAAAATGTAAATATGCATGTAAAATGCAGTTAATAAAGGCTAATGTTACTGAAATTGGGCACGAACTATGTGCTTGAATGAGCCATTCTATGTTATTACAAGCTTTTGTCTATCTTCAATGCAGCCATACAAAATTGTTAAAAATCAGTATAAAGAGGAGACATTATAGACCAGCAGTCACCAAGTAGATCGATTTTGTGCTAGAGCAAATGACATAGCACTGTGCACTGCCACGAGTGCCATGCGACTTCAATGTGAGGCAAGACGTGGAAATGGATAGGCGTGTTGTCTCGTCTCTTGCGGTTTGTTTCCGTAAACATAATGTCGGTTGGAGAATGTAATGTGGCACGTAGGACATCTACTCCTACATTTATGCCTTCATGGGAAGAGTGTTTCTTTTTTATAGAAAGTGATAGTATCAGAGCATTCAAAATGGAACTATACTTATGGGAAAGGCAGTTAACCTCAAAGAACTTGGTACATTTCCCAAAGCTCTCAACAGTTCAGCAGTTTATTCAGGTCATGGACTTGCAAGAATATGTTGAAATATTAAGAGAGTTGAACCAAGAACTTCAGAAAAGGTTTCAAGACGTAGTGCAATTAGAGCCAATTTTCCAAATATTTGCTGAGCCTTACTCTACAGATGTTGATAATGTTCCATTTGAATTGTAACTTGAACTTATCGATTTGCAATGCAATCGTCAAACGAAAAAAAAAAAAAAAAAAAAAGAATTCCAAAATAGAATTAGTTTGAGTGATATCTATTCACATTTTCCAAGAAATACATTTCCTCGACTACATAGAAATGCCGCTCGTTATCTGAGTATGTTCGGATCCACACACACACACACACACACACACACACACACACACACACACACACACACACACACACACACACACACACACACACACACACACACACACACACACAATTTTTTCTCTAATGAAATTAAACAGAAACCGCTGCAGAATTCAATTGTCGGATCAGAACTTAAAATGTCAACTTAGGCTAGCTGCTGCACAAACATTGATACCTAATTTTGAAAATCTAGTGTGTCAAAAGAGACAACAAAAATCTAGAAAACTAGGTTCCACTTCTGAATAATACGTTGTGCTTATTGCTTTTCTTCGAGCTGTTATTTAATACTGCTGTATTGAAAGTAGATTGTCGATTATTTTCATTTTGTTTAAATTATCAATTTATTGTTCACTTGTTTTTTTATTAAAATAAAGGTACATAGTTGAATGATAATGAAAGAAAAAATTAAAAAATTTGTATAAACATTGTATCCTTCATATTAAAATTCGATTATTATTGTTGCACAGTCAATTGTGCATTTAAATTGCTAGATCGGCATTCCGCCACTGCTCTGAAGGCTACAGAGTGCACGGTAGATTATTCCGGGGTGCAACGGGTAAACTTGCACGACCTACTGTGCACGCTGTGCATTGAGATGGTGGCCACTGTTATAGACTATTTATATAAAATCAATACGGACAATTAAGTCTTTATATTAATATCTTAAGCATTATATTTTAATCAATGTTGTTTGAAACTTCTTTGATGAAATTATAAACAACAGAGTTTTCGCAGGGGAAGTTTATTGAAAATCTTCGCAAGATATATTTACACAATATCTGACTCAATTGTTCAGTTCCGTATTTACCCAACTTTATTTAAAGTATGAAGGTCATAGTCATTTTTCTATGAGAGTTCTCTTGGGAAAGAGGCACGGTGAAGTTAAATATGTATTTCAATTGAAATATCGATATCGAAATTTTGGATGGGGTACAATAGGCTTTAGTGTTACAGAGAGAGAGAGAAAGAGAGAGAGTAATCATTGCTGAAATTACTGTCATTTAAACGAATAGTAATGTCATTGTTACAGATCATTACTTCAAATATGCACAGCTGACGACTTTGCAAGTTTAAAAACTTAACGCAGATGCTGAATAATTAAATAATGAACCAATTTATAGGGCGATGGGATAGCTCAGTGGTTTTGTTCCTATTTCGATTCGTTGCCCTGCGGTACTGATCAAACCTTTATGTCGGACTAGCTTATGCTAAGTTCCACAAAAACCCCAACGCGATTGAGAGTCGGCGGTAAAAGCTATTTGTCGTCTTGTCATCCTACTCTGACCATGGGTACCTTCTAGGTAAATGGGTCAAGGCATCTCTTGGTGAAACGAGGTTTCCCCGAAGGTACTCCATCATTAAATTTGTTTTGGGAATGAAAAACCGTTTAATTTTGTTTAAATGCCTCTCTATCGGACTTAAGTTTCTTTTCCGTGCCGTAAATCTCCGACATAGGACCACCGGCTTTGCGTGCCTTCCGAATCCATGCTAAAAAAATTTACTTCCAAACATATCCATCGCCCGCCGATGGCTATGAACCCGCGGCTTTGGTAACCAGAGGCTAGGCCCTAAACCACGGGGAACGTTGAAGCATCAGCAACGTTACTGAAAATTCAAACTTTGGCAGTTAATTTATTAAATTTGGATTTTAATGACTTAATAACAGCTACACACACTGTAATGTATGTTGTGCCAGAATCAGTAAAGCTCAGAATTGCGAAAGTGAAAAAGATAACAGCGATCGATATCTATACCAGTAATTAAAAACACTGGTTACCCGGACCAGGATTTCAATTACAGCCCCTTTTAAGTGTTACAACATAGACATTGCTAATGTGCACATAAATCCTTATCACGGGTCCCAGATTATGAAAATTAATACGTATTAGATCATTTTGGTCGTAGTGTGCCATTTTGTATTTTCGGTCATTTCTTTTGATAATATACCTACCATTATTTTGTCATTTTCTTGCATTTAGATTTGAATTATAATACATTTAACATATTACATTAGGATAACCTTTGAATATCAGGGACTTCACTATTTAACTAAGAAAATAGTAATTGTATAACCTTTACTTGCGTTTTTGCAAGAATTCCCATTCCCATGTAATAGTTGTTCTGGAAAGGACTGCTTGTAGTGCACGGGTGGCTTTTATCGTGCGGGTAGGTATCATTAGAGTTCTAATTTCATGTAACAAACTAGGATTTTAAATAGGCAGTTTAGCCTTTTTTGTGTAACGGTGCGTACACTCATTTTGCTCTTTTCCATATTCTTTTGTACGGTGATAAGCCGTGAGGACTGTATTCGCGATGTACATCTGTATAGTTTGAGAACTCGAAAAGAGCAAATACTACAGTTTTCTAAGATATACAAATCTTTCAAATCTTAAACTGCTATAAATTTTATAATATTTCAGATAGGATAAAAGAAACACTAGTCACATACTGGGCAAGCAATGGCGTTTTCTAGTTTACCTTTTTTATTGTTTTTTTAATTATTTTTAGCTCACCTTTACCATTTAGTTGAATAAAACATTAGCGATCTTTTCCATACGGCTATAAGGATTTGTAATTTAAAACTCATAGCCTTATCACAAAATAATAGAATGCCACTGATTCAAAACTATTACGAAAGCATGAAGAATTTTCTTCGCAAGATTTGAGAAAATTTAGAACAATTTTCGAGTACCCCCAGGTTCCATTGTAATTATGTGGATTTAACCAGGAAGTTTTGATGCTTATGAGAAGAAATATGAAAGGTCAAAGGTAATCAATTATGTCACTGTTACTGAAGTTATTCATGCAAATAAATGAATGATTACAAATATTAATTGTGCAATTAACGAGGTTGCAGAGGTATAGAGACCACTTCAGATAAGTAATACCAGAGTTTGGAGAATTCCAAGAAAACATTTTACAAGGGATATCTTTGACCTCGAATGCTCGGAACCGTACAAAACCATGCTTAGAATAACAATCGATAGTAAAAAAAGTAGTGACCTGTGACATTTCCTAAGCAAGCTTTGCGTTTAACATCAAGTGATACTTAATAGCAACAAAGTAACAAGATATCAATACCATAGGAGGAAAATTATATTCTGTAATGCTCGGACGTCATTGCATCATTACATTTTCAACCAACAATGCCAAAATCCCTCTGTTTAAAGTACTTGTGATAGCCTAAAACCCACATTTACTACACAACTGATAGCGCGTTTGTTGTTCCTCAAAGTGCAAATGCGAGATTTCTATGAAGTGATTAAAATAAAGAATAAAGTGGACGGGAGCAAGGTTCACACCTTATAAAGCCACGTTATTACATTCCACATCTCTTTCGCATTAAGGCAATCTAATATCAAAAGCCACTATAATTATATATGCAGGTTATTATATGGGTATATCATTGTCAAGCTCGTCTTTCGTTAGGCACATTGCAAAATAGACCTATACTTTGGTACAGCAAATTGACTGGAAATCACAGAGTCATGTTTGTACCTCAAATAGCAATGACGTATCGTCGTCTGGTGCATTGTAGTCTTACAAAAGAGCAATCTTATCTATATAGGGCTTATATTTCCAAAAGAAACAAATATGAAGAAGTTGGCAATATTATGCTGTTTTTGGTGGCAATGTCTTAATTTGGAAAACTCTCATCTAGAAGGGTACGATCTGTAAATCACCCAGCAGTAGGCTCTTCACTTGTTATATATAAGCCAAAACTGAAGTTAGAGCCCTTGTTCGTAGTCATTTTTATACTTCTACCTGCCTCCACATGAATTATTCATGGACCGATTGTTTCAAGTTTCTTTGAAATAATTAAGCCGAAAGTGAATTGTGTCTATTGATGATGAATATGATGACTTTTTTTCCTTCCAATTAACGTCCTCCAACGTTAAGTCATATCGGACGATGAATGGAACGGGTGAAATGATGCTCAAATGAGCTCAGGGTCCATAGAGCTTAGAGTTACGCGACATTCGTCTTTCAGGATAAGGGAATACCCCGGAAAAAACCTTATCCAGGTAACTCACCCTGACCAAGATTCGAACTCGGGACCTCTTGAAGGTGAGGCAGACATGCTACCACCACGCTACCGAGGCGGGCGAATATGATGATGATGATGATGATGATGATGATGATGTGCATACAAGGGCGCTCAACTACATAATCATCAGCGGTCTTTAAGAAACTAAACTATGGCAAAAGCCAGAGGTAAATTTAACTATTAATTATAAAAAAGCAAATAAAGTAAACAAGCACACTTAAGAAACCAATGAAAAGCTATAAATAACAATGAATAAAAGGCCAAAAGGCATAAAAACCATTTTATTTATTAAATTCTGTATCTTAGCTTGAAAAACAATGTTAAAACTTTCCGTCCAGCGCTGGCCGAATATCAATTTGCCCCCTTTTCTGGATGTTGGGCTAACACTCTCTCCAGCAGGCTTTTCCTGCCTTTTTCTTCACTATCATTCTGGCAGTGAGGGTAGGATCTTCCTGCTCCACATCCTCTATGGAGGAGGGTCGCTTTCCAACTGAAAATTTCGGTTCGAGAGCCTCGAACCAATCGGAAACTGCGATTGTCGAAGAGGATAGTCACCGATCTGAGTCCTATCTAGATGATTCCTCAGAAGTTCTCGGAAGAGATGGTCGAGGACTTTAACGTGGCTAGCTGTCTTTTTACCGGTATTATTATTTTCCCTAAGGAAGTCAGTTCTTTCATATGAAATCTTGAATTTTCTTGGTGATGCATCATATATTACTGGTGCACGTGTCGTTCTTGAAGCGGATGCTTTCGGTGGTAGCTGGCTGATAAATTCGTTTTAGGACTGGACTTGGTAAGCGTGCTCACTGTAGTTCGTGCTGGTGTCTGTTGCTTTGGCTCTCATTTTGGTGGATTGTTGTTTCTGCAATGACTGCGAATGTGTTGCGATTTCTAGTCTAGGTATCGGCTTAGCTAGAACTGCACTATAAATAACGGACCTACGGACAGAAGGCCGATGAATACGCAAGAGCTTCCGGGTTTTCAAGGGTACTTTCTCTCTTATCCGGATCTTTTGGATCGCATTTTTCTCCACAAAAGAGGGCATTCTCGGCTGTTCGATGAATGATTACCTCTGCAATTGACACATGTTGCAGGTAAAGTACATGCATCATCATGCTTGACTTCCCCACAATCAACGCAGGTAGAAACTCCATTACAAGAATTACTCATGTGACCAAAGCGCTGGCATTTGTAACAGCTCAATTGATTGGGTAGGTATACACCGTCTCACTTCAATATCTTCATACCTTGCCTTGATCCTTTGCAGGAGATCTACCGGATCAAAAATAAGAAACAGGGTACGAGTGGGCACCAGTTCACCTTGTTCTTTGCGGTGGACTAGATATACATTGGTCACAAATTGTTCCACCAAGTTTTCCTGAATCTCCTCGTTGGAGATACCATCTAGTGCGCTGGTGTTTACAACACCACGAGAGGAGCTCAGTCCTATACACTTCAACGCGTGCCTGTTAATTCACAGCATATTGACTTTCATAATTTTCACAGCCTGTGTCGGAGAAACAGCTTCGACCAGCAGCGTGCCATTGCGAGATCGAATACATGATTTTACAGGACCCGCAATATTATCTAAACCCTTCTGGATAATAAACAGATTCAGGATAATAAATTTCCGGCCTTCCTCAATTCCAATAATAACCAAATAGCCAGGATCACAGGTCCCAGCTACTTCTTTTCCACTTTTCTTAATATATTTTATTTTCTTAATTGTTGCCATAGTGGCAATGTCCTCCACCTTTGCAAACGTCTTCGATGGAGTGCTCAAATTCTGGGCACCACCCCAGCTTATGTGACAGTCCTGGCCTGGACCTTGCTGACCTCTGGGTCTCACCTCCCATTATAAGGACAGAGGGACCCATTCGCCTTCAGGAGTGCATCAGCTCATGCAATGGCCCATCCCTCGGACTGAACTTTATCAGCGTATACGAACACAGCCCTACAGCATAACTAGGGGCAGGACTGATATCCAGTCACCCCTTGCGCTTTTTCTCGCTAGGTATCCGTCAGACTTGTGTTCAGGAAGGCAAATGTTTAGGGTTCAAACACGGATGTGGACCAACGTTGTTTGGGCGTTTGGCATAAGCCCTCTCACCACTAAGAGTAGCCCAATTGAGAGATTCGGCTCAGGATCTACCGCAGTGCGCCCCTGTGGGGATTGTGTCTCTTGAAAACAGATGTACAACTTATTTGCTAGTTACCAGTCATTGATAAGGCCACATAAGTTATGTAGGTATAGGTTTGGCTATGTACAGCTGTAACACAAGTAGTTTTATCTCAGTAGTTTTATCTCAGCTGTAGTTTTATCTCAGCCGTAGAACAGTGTTGAGTTGAAGATCTTTGGTAATGCAATTAATTCTGTCCACTGTTCCAAAAATTACCTTTTCCAAACCCTTCTCTGTTATAAACTGTTAACCTCCTCCAAAAGCTGTCGTGTCTTATGACGTACACTATTATTGTCTTCTCTGTCCTTGCATGCGATTATTGTAGTAATATACTTACTTGAAATGCCATATTCAAGCTTAAGATGGTCGATAGAGAAAATCAAAGGTTTGAAATAGTCCAAGTCTACCATTCTAGCCATTTCTGGTGCTCACAAGTGCAGATACCAATAGTGAACTGTAGATCCATACTTCCTTGGCATACCGAATTGTAATGTTATATGCTATTTCAAAGCCTGTTTCCTTTGAAACTAGCTCCTGTTCGCCGTTTGCTACACACATACATTATTATTAATTTTCAATTAAATTTACTTATTATTCATTTATAGCTTCTCATTATTTTGCTATAGAACTTGAAGCCACGATTAGGCTCTAATACGCTGTCACCAATACACATCTTTAAAATATCCATCCAATAATACCTCTAAATGTATCGATTTATTATTTAAACTCTGGACGTTTTGATGCAAACGATAAAAGATATTTTCGTTACTAACCTTTTTACTGCAACATTCAAATGGATTTTGCCTCTTAATTAACATATTATTTGACTTTTCTCTATGGTCCAATTGACCCTTGTCCTCTGAGGTACCTACTACAGTCACATCCAACATTTTGTTCCCCAGTTTCCCTTCAATTTTATTAGGCAGACTTTGTGCAGTCTGTTGTATAGTTTTAAAGTACTTACGCCCAGATTTTGCTGGTGAAGAAGTGACTAGTTTTTTGGGTTAGATACAATGGAACTGTTAGAGACGGTCTAATCTGTTAAACATTTATCTACATCATTATTTACTGGACTAGAGAAATCCAAGATGGCCCTACATATACTCATGCACAACACTTTTCTTTCACGAGAGACATTGACCTCAAACAATACTCCTAAACAGTAATCATTCTATTTCATGTTTATCATTGTTTTAATATGAGTCTGCTGGTGATACCACTACCACTACTGCCCCCAGGTTTTAAAACTTATTGAGGCCAAAACCAGATATTTAGAAAAAAGAACTTTAAACGTGCCTGTAAATGGCATGACTGAAAAAATGCCACTTAAACATGAAAGTTATATATTTTTGAGTCAAACTAGTACTCAGCTAATGTTTACCCAGAGTGCATATTGTTTGCATCTTCCTGACATCCTCAGCTAATGCTGAGTATTGAATACTGATTTGGTCAACTCCTTGGAGGTGATAGGGGCATCTTTGTTGGTATCTTGATGAGCTTGAAGCCTGGGTTCTCTTCAAAGGTGGTGTCGAAATTCAATGGTTTTCCTTCATATTTCTTTATGAATACCTTTTCCCACATCGTTATGCAGTTGGGCCCTGAATACCTTTTAATAAGTGGATTTATTTTTCTATATTGTATCATTCCAAAAATAGTACACTGCCATCACTTTGTATATTTCATTTTTTGTTTTGGGTTTTTCGTTTGTATTACATGATTTCAAAACGTGTTACACACTGAATTTTTTCTGTGGAGCCAAAGTAATGTTGTGTTCCTCAAAGACTTTTTGTAAAAGGTATGTAGCTCTGGAATGGTATGTAAATTTTCTGTATGAAGTTTTATGTTATTGAAAGTAGCATCATTCAAGGAATATAAAAAGATTTACAAATATTCCATCACCATAATATACCCTTTGGCTGGAACAACTTTTAAAAATGTTGAATTTCCTGTATTTGGCTCAAATTATTTTTATTACAGTGGCATATGTATTAGAAATTTTCATAGCAAATGTTAAATGTATGTATTGGATTTTCTGGTAACAGCTATATAAAAGACATTTAATTTATTTTTAATTACAATATATGTTTTTAGCATTCTCTTACGTATTAGGCACTAAGATTACATAATTTTTTGCTTAGACTTTATTAGGCATGAGAATCTTTTACATGCTGTAAATCATCACCCCACTGATTTTATTTCCTTTACAAAGGAACACATACTAAGGACTTTTACTCCAGAAGACGTTCATGACTCTTCACGTGTTTGAATCTGCAACCTTGGAAACAGGAGGTAGGCATGGTGATTTTGTCGGAAGTCCTCTTTATTCCAAATAACCTTTGCATAAATGGTAAGAGATAGACATCTTACTGCACTATATGGGAAGACTGTATCTACCAAAGACACTATATATGCCAAAAGCATTCGACTGTGTGAATAATAAACATCTATTGCAAAATTAGAAAACTATGGGATAAGAGGCATACCTTAAAATGGTTAAGCTTGTACCTGCAAAATAGGGCGCAGTGTGTCGAAATAATACACAATACAGGAGGACATTTGAAAAAAATTAAATCAGCATTCAAGCGTTTAATACATGGAGTGCATCAGGAGTAAAAATTGGGACCATATCTATTTATCCTATATATAAATTATTTATTTAAAATAATACAGGATGCGGGAGGATTAGCCATTAGATATGCAGATGATACAATGTAGTGGTAACAGGTAAGGCAGTGGCCGAAGTTCAGGAAAAAGAAAACTCCTTATTAGAATCAATTAGCACTTATTTAGAAGCACTGGGATTGGCACTAAACACAAACAAAACCGAATGGAAGCAAATTCAACTCAGTAATAAAACAAAATCTGACATCACATTAACAGTACAAAATAAACAAATTAGCCAAGTAGCACACAAAAACTTTTTATTATTAGTTATAGATTGTACTTTAAATTGCACAAATATATAGAAAAGATCAACAAGAAAATAAACAAGGGAATATATGTATTAAAAGAGACAACACAAATTATGGATGAAGTCAGTGCACTAAAGTTTTATTATGCATTTATACATGCACACCTAAGTTACAGGATCAATTTATGGGGTGCAGCAGGTAAGAAAAATATGTTAAAAACATTTAAGCAACAACTAAAGGGCAACAAGAATAATGGAAAAAATCCCTAGTGAGACAATCATGTAAAAGTAGTTTTAAAAAACTTAAAATACTCACATTACCCTGATCTTATATATATATTTGAATGTCTGAAACATGTAATAAGAAACCACTTAGAAGGAAAAAATACAAGAACAAAACAGAACTACTTTAGGAATAGGTTCAGCGGAACATTAGCTGCCAAATGTATTGAAGGTACCGCAAAAAATTTATACAATCATTTACCTCACTCTATCAAGGCAATAAATGAAGAAGTGAAGAAAATTTCCGCAATAAAGACTTACGTAGTGAAAAACGCTTTTTACTCAATTGACGAATACAAAATGAACGAGTGACTTAGTTTATTAAAATTTGTTATGAATCTATTTTGTATATTTAGAACTGCTAATAATCTGTAAATATATTTATTTGTTTTTATTTTTGAACTGTAAACATGCAATTTTAGTGTTATTTTTTGACGACGCTTTACCAAAAATGTTGCAAATGGCAGAATAAATCTGAATCTGAACTTTGATACTATTCAAGTCAGCTGATTATATCACACAATAAAGAAGAGCTATATTTTTTCTCAAATTTCCAAATTGTTGCATTGAAATGGCACAAACCAATCTGAGTGTTTCATTTGATTATTCTTAGTTATTACACTTAATGCAAATAATTAATATTTGTAATAGTAGCAGTGTTATCCTCTGCTTTGGCTAAAACGTGTATGGAGCACTAACACAGATCAGGAACCTAGTTCGTTCACAAGTTTCCAAAACTTTAGGCTGAAAAAAGCAGAAAGCAAAGTCAATGTTATACCTGTGTTTCAAATTAACATACTAAGTTTGTTAACGTTTAAATACAAATATAGTGCTCCATAAAATAATTTTTTGTGTGTGCATGACAGCACCGTTAAAATACTTACTGCTCACCTCATTGTAATAATGGAAGAGAGGTAAATTTAGGGAGTATGCCTATATTACATAGTTTTAAAGTAGAGTTGTTTAATAAGACAAGTATGTCACCAAATTTCCATTTTAAAACACTTGTCATATATAAAAATTCTGCCAGAAGCAGTTTCGATATCACAAGATTCTGTCATCCAGTTCATTTACACAGACTTGTCCTCCATGGTCTAGGGGGAACACGTTAACCCCTAACAAACCCAGGTGGTGGGCGATAGACCTTTTTGGGCGTAAAAATACGCAGCTTGGCTTCCTTAGGAGGGTAAGTAGAGCCCGTTAATCTGTAATGTCGTAGATCTATGGCACGCAAAATAAGCTCAATTCTGATAAAGAGGCCTAAATTAAATTCTAAATTCTGAGCTGAATTAAATCGACTTTCACACACAACACAGAATGAGATTTTGAGAACCACAGGATTTAAAGAGGGTCTATTAATTAAAACACAATTTCAGTACAGAGACTAACATAAAATGCCCTAAATTTCCTTAAAATACCACCTTGTCATTATTTTCACACACACAAGTAGGTTAAAAATAGCGGTTCCAGCGCAGACCCAAATGAGCAAGATGGCGGCCATGCGCAATCGGCATGTTTAGTGGATTTAGACAGTGTTTAGGTAGGCAGTCAATCCTCTTATTTTGCTGTACCTTATAATGCTGTGTCCTGAGGTATGATCAGAGTTTGTCTTGAGCTATGATCTGAGGCTCTAGGGTTAAGGGCTGCAGGGTTTCTTAGGTAAAGTCTGTTGGTATGGGATGTTAATATCTGAAGGATTTAATGGTTAGGTCCTGAGGTATGATCTGGGACTCTATGGTTAAGAGTTGCAGGGTTTCTTAGGTAAAGACTGTTGGTCTGGGAGGTTAATAGCTATAGGACTTAGAGGTTAGGTCTCGAGGTATGATCTGGGACTCTATGGTTAAGAGTTGCAGGGTTTCTTAGGTAAAGTCTGTTGGTATGGGATGTTAATATCTGAAGGATTTAATGGTTAGGTCCTGAGGTATGATCTGGGACTCTATGGTTAAGAGTTGCAGGGTTTCTTAGGTAAAGACTGTTGGTCTGGGAGGTTAATAGCTATAGGACTTAGAGGTTAGGTCTCGAGGTATGATCTGGGACTCTATGGTTAAGAGTTGCAGGGTTTCTTAGGTAAAGACTGTTTGTCAGGGAGGTTAATAGCTGTGGGATTTAGAGGTTAGGTCTTGAGGTATGATCTGGGGCTCTAGGGTTAAGGGTTGCAGGTTTTAACAGGTAGGGTTGCTGGTATGGGAGGTTAATACCTATAGGATTTAATGTGGCATGAGCTCTAGGGTTAAGGGTTGTAGGGTTCATAGCTAAATGTTGTTGGTCTAGAGGATAAAGACCGTAGGGTCTTTTATCTATGTTTTATAGGCTGAGGTATGGTCTTATAATTTTGAAGTTAAGTTTGCTAGCCCAGCGATTAAAGGCGGTTAATCTTGGGGCAAGTACTACATTTATGCTTTACTATGTCATCCTATTATAAACTAACCTAACCTAATATACTCTTTCATTTCTACCTTCTTTCATCATTCTTATTATAACCTAGCTGTGTTTGGCTAGTGGCTTCCTTTGTTGCACCTGTTAACCTATTTGCTCTCTTTCCTTAAGTTCCTCTATTCTACCACTTTAACCTAACCTAATATATCCCATGGTTTTAGCTTCTTGATCATTGTTGAACCTAGTTGATTCTGGTATTAACATTCGTTCTCTTTTCTTAAGCTGCCCCGTTTTTACCTCCTTAACCTATCCTAAGCATGTTTCTTTTCTCATGCTAACTACTTGTATGTATGATGCAAAGTTTTTAGGCATATCGATATTATAGCTATCTTTGTCACTGCAAGAGGTATATATGCTGATTACAGATCTTTATACAGTAAATTTAACCCTTTGTGTATCTGCTTCTCTTTTCCTAAAAATTGAGGTTCTTTTGTTGCTAGGGTTTCTTGTTTTTCGTACCTTCTCTATGCTTTCAGGAACTCTATTCTACCTTGTTATGTTATGAGGTCTTATGCTTATATCTTAGGCTTTTTGATTAAGCCTTTTGATCTGAAAGACTATGTATTTTGGCTATGTTCCTCATCTCTTATGGTCACATGGCTAGGTCTTGAGGCATGATCTTAGGGCCTGGGGTTTAAAGGATATAAGTCTCATAGCTTAAGCTCGTAGGTCTAAAGGTTAAAGACTGTAGGTTTAGTGGTTAGGTCGTATGGATTCAAGGTTAGATCTCTCGGTCTAGAGTTTAAGGCTGTAGGATCTGAAGGTTACGTATGGAGGTATGATCTGAGGGCTCTAGGGTTAAGTGTTTTAAGCTTCATAGCTAAAGGTTGCTGGTCAGGAGGTTAAAAGCTGTAGGATCTGGAGGTTAGGTATTGAGGTATGATCTCGGAGCTCTAGGATTAAAAGCTATAGGCTTCATAGCTAAAAGTTTGCCAGCTAGAGATATCTTCTTTACTGTTAGAGGTATATTTGCAATGGTCTAGGCGTACAGTTTTCTTACATTTTTTCATGCAGATTGATGTCTTCGTACTCTTGTGTCTTTTTCAAGCTTTTACCCCCTATGCATCGTCTTGTAATAAGTCGTTACGCTAAACCAATGTTCTAATGCTATTTCCATGCTTTTTCAGATGTTATGAGGTTTATGCGCGTTTCAGGGATATTTTAGACCAAGTTACGTTACTCAATTCATTTTATAACTAATTAAGAAGTTTTTCAAGGATATTTCAGATTACGAGATAGTAGTTACTTTTTAAATTTACCTATTTTAACATTAACTAAAGTGTGTTCAGTTAGCTTATGTGGTGAGGTAGACGTCCCTCGTCTTTTTTCTCTGGACTTGGGACCAGCGTCAGAATTTGTTTTCTGAACGGTAGACTTAACGCCCTCCTCTGCTCTTATTATTCAGCTGTTTTCATGCTTAGATATTTTAATGCTACGTTCTAGTGTTTATTTCTCGGAATGAAAATTGTTTTTTTTCTGCTCTAGGGTTCCTTATTTCATTCGCCGTTCAAAATATGACAATGTCCATGGGCATATGTGGATACTCCATCATCTGCAATTACTCTCTTGTCATCATGTGGAGATAGGGATATTTTGTTCACTTCCACTGACGCAACATTATGTCGATGAGACATAATTAGGTTCATTGGCGTTCTTATGATTTCTCTGCTTTTAAGACAGTCCACATAGCTCTCAAAGGTGATGTACTGTTTAATGGCACTATGTTTTATGCCTTTTATCTTCTTGATTATGCCTCCATCGATGTCGAGTGCATACATCTTCGGTCTCAGTCCAACAAAACGACGAATGATTTTTCCATTGGCTTCATCTTTAAATTTTCCCAACACTTTCTTGTTTTTTGTAGAATGACATATGTGCTCGCTAGGATAATCAGCAGTATCCAGATGTTCCAGAAAACGTAACTTATCCTGGTATATGTCTCCGGTAGTCACACGATGGATGAAAGAGTCAGTATCCATGTACATGAGCTTCAGATTTTCAAGCCCGTAATACGGCATTAGCACATCATAATGATACCAATACATCAAGGTCTTCGAGATATCCAGCACACACATCCCAATGTATATAGGCTTGTTGAAGACTATCTCCCGTGACGCCATGTGTATTGCAGCCAGATTGGGTCCATATATAATTCTATCAATAAATGTAGGCTTAGCAACCAGTTTTTCCAATGTCTTCCAATCGGTGACAAGTCGTATATTCAGTCGGTTTCTGATGTTTTCCATAGTTTTACCAAACATGGCATTGTTAAAAAGTTTGTAAAGATCCTTCTCGAAATCATTTCTCGATCCTTGTCGTAGCCGGTTATTGAATTCCACATAAGGCTTTAACCAACATGACTGTTGAAATTGTAGCACCCGATGGATTTTAGTCAGTTGTAACCCATGACTAAGGGCCTGCTTCAAGGTCATGTAATGCACCACATACCTAGTTCGTGATCCAAGGTGAGGAATTAGTTTCCTTGTAGAAGAACCCGGGGGCTTGATACACTCAGGTAGGAACGGTAAATCATTGTGTAGGTCATGGAGTTCTGTAGGATATTGAAGGTCCACTTCTAAGATGTATCCGAGAGGGTCATCTTCTCGTAGTATATCTAGGTTGATATCTTCAGGAGAAACCCACTTAAAACCCCCGTAAGCAAGGGGTTTCTGCATCGCCCACGCGTACTGGTTATTTGAATCCTCGTACGTAATATATTGAGAGGGTTTACTTGAGTCATACTCCTTCATGTAGTGATTGTTCGCTTCTGCATACCGATGAGAAACTTGGCATAATCCTCCTCTTATACCTGCTTCAACCATGAGTAGCTGGTCATAATCCTGTAGTAATTCCAGTTCAATTCGTGTGTACAACAGCATTGCATCCCACGTAAGTCCGGGTGATGTATAATAATGTGCGGGATCAACTTTATGGGTTTTCAGGGTCTGCTCTCTGAATGTTTCAAACACATCTGCTAGTAGAAGGACATCCGAAGTTAAGTAGAGGTCACTGTACTCGCCTAGTGTTCTGATGTTGAAGTGACTCCATACGGTTTTTGCATGCTGATACTCTGCATCACTAATTTCTTCTCTGTTTAACTTACTGTAGAATGCTTCTCTCGGAGGAAGTTCTGTCTCACTCAAAACATCCCATGATGTAACGTAATCATAGGGAAACACACCTTTACGCATCATCAAATCGATCTTCTCTGCTCCAAAGTACTTCTGAGTTTCAGGATATGATGTTAGATTTTTTGCTAGTTTATCCAAGCTGGTACTAAGGAAGCGATAGGTATCCACAAAACGAAGTTTAATGTCACCAACATACTTGGAAAATGATATATAACTTTCCTCAGAGCTAGGAATAACTTCTACTCTATCGCTAGTACAGCCTAACTCCTTAACAATGAAATGGGAGTCATATCCACTCAGGTTATGTATGAAGACAGGAATATAATTAGGCGTTTTACAGGTTAGATTACACTGATTATGTAGACTTCCTCGATATTCACCACTTATATGATCATGATCTCGTACTTTCCAGTTATCGTCGGTAAATTCTTTACCACATAAGTAGCATTCTGTAGAAGATTCGAATGATTTTTGTTGCTTATCTGTCAGAGTTAATGGAGCACCAGTTTTGTATACAGCATTAATTTTCTTTGCGAGAGAACTTACATACTCCATAAACTTCGGTGCAGCGTCACAACCTCGATATACATAGGGTTCAGTAGGAAGACCAGTCTGTAAACCTTCAATTGTAGCTGAGGATTTGACATAAACACAGAAACTCATAGGAATATGCTTCTGATATGGAACTGTATAAGACGTTTCGGGATTAGAAGAACACCCGTGGTAAGGGGTAAGAATGCTTTCAAAGTCAGCGTATATGACATAAGGTAATTTCAACATCCTTTCATGATTCTTGAATCTAACAATAGATTTCTCCTTAGTTGGCATAACAATCTTAGCAACTCCGTGTTGGCTACATATTTTTCTATGCTCATTTAACCTCTCAACTCCTCCATTTCGATACTCAAAGTGCGTAAAACAGCGTTTGCAGATACAGAGTTTTCCCTCACATTTGGTTTTTTGTTGATGAATAAGTCTCTCGAAATTCTTTATATAAACGTAATGATGACGTCCAGCTGAATTGCTTAACAGAAGCAGGTCGCGATGCTCAGTCAGTTCTTCATTGACAACTTTCATAGGAAACACTTGATTTTTCTCATCCAGCCCGAAAACATTTATAGAGATGTTATTTTTTCGTTCAAATTTCGGGATATCAGTCAGGCTCGTAGGAAACGAGAGGCAGGAAAAGTCATATCTCTCTTGAAGATCCTTATACTTGCTAACACGTTGAGGATCCTTGTGAATGAACTTGGCGAGAACAGCATACATAAAACACTTTTCATCTTCATAATTCTGTGGATTTATGCAGGCTCCTTTAGCTCCAATAGAGGTCGGTAGAGGGATGTAACTGGTTCCCCTCAGTCCATTATTCTTGTTGATTCTAACACGCACACCATCAACAGCTAATAAAGCCCAACTGCTTCCTTTAAGTTGACTTTCCTCCATTTCAGTACAAAGTTTCTTGAATTTACTTTCCAATATGGCGTCCAAGTCACTTTCTAAAAATATTGCTTGATTTGGCGTTTTAAAGGCTTTATCAGTAGTGTCACCAACGGCATTCACAAACCGACATTCAGCCATGAGGTTAATTTTCACACTTTTATGCATCCTCAGTTGCTTCTGAACGGCTTGAATTATCCGCTGTTTTGATTCCTGGAGATATGTATTCAGGTCTTGGCATGTAGAGCACCGGATGAAATATGATTTCAGTCGATCCTGGAAAGCTGTTTCATATTCTACGACATCGTCTTCATCAGGAACCATTAACAGCAATTTATGTTTGGTAGGCTCGATCTTGAGTTTCTTAGCAGTAGTTATTCTCTCGCATCGTTCTTGGTGAGTATCTCTGCGATTCTCAGTATCATAAACGTTACCACAATGTTTACATTCGTAAAACCGGCCACATACCAGCTCATGTCTCTTTTTATTGTAGCTTTTCAGGAAACTCTTTGCACATATGCTACACCTATTTTCAGGTATAGTGTCTAACAGAGCTTCCATCGCTATAGTTTTTTGTTGTGTGCAGGCTAATTCTCGGGAATATGCTGCCAAGTAAGTGTCATGATACACTTCTCACTTCTCTTCTTCACCTTGATAAGTTATCAGCGCTACTGATGATGAATTTCACTGTAGAAGCTGATCCGCTATGCTATAAACACACTAGCGTAATTACAATCTAAGATCGATAAAGCTCTCTTTATACACTTAGCACAGACCTAATAGAAAACTTCATCATCCCCTTCACCAATGGGATTCGAAGGTGGCACTCCTATCGGAGAAAACCTAAAGGAAAACTTCATCACACCACCACCACCACCACCACCACCACCACCACCACCACCACCACCACCACCACCACCACCACCACCACCACCACCACCACCACCACCACCACCACCACCACCACCACCACCACCACCTTTGTAGTTCGAAGGTGGCGCTCCTATCGGAGAAAACCTAAAAGAAAACTATTATCTTGCTACCACAGGGGTTCGAAGATGCTTCTACTATTGGAGAAAACCTAAAAGAAAACTCTATTAATTTCCCAGTTTTCGATTATTCTTTAACTACTTTACAATTCACATGAGAGAAAAAATTAGACAAATTAAAATTGAAAAAGGAAATAAATAGCTAGATTTGAAGATAAAATTTAGACAATTCAAACGAGTATAAACACGACTAAGCTCCGCCTTTTAGTTTTAAAGTTACATTAGGAGCTCCCATTGCCACCCGTAGACACCTCTCCGTCATCTTCAACCACATGTTCTTGATTCTTTTCACACATATCTTAACATAACAGTTCTATTTTTCTCAAGTTCATCTATTACACCGTTTAACTGATCCACGGGGCACCCTTAGAATCCTTCACTTCATCCTCAAACACACCTTCTTGAACCCTTTTGATATATTTTAACCTATTTATGTTTGTTGCTACGGGCATCCGTTCTCTTTTCTTAAGTTAAATTATTACGACCATCTTGTTATGTTTAAGTCTCATGCTTATATATTAAACTTTGTGATTAAGTATTTTGATTTGAAAGTCTATGTAAATCGGTTAAGGTAAACATCTCTTCTCAACATGAGACAAGTCATGATGTATGATCTTATGGGGTGAGCTTGCCAACACGTCTAAAAGCATTTATATTCAAAGGTATTTAAATTATCCCGCCGAGATTTGAACCCTGATCCTAAGGCGTAAATTACCATTTCAACAACAATTCACACCTAAAGTATATATGTATACGCTATTTCATTGCGCTAACGTTATTAGTTCAAGAGTTATTTAAGATTCAAGTTATTGCGACAGTAGCGGTTATCGAACCACGGGTCTGTAGGATACGGAATCATAAATCATTCACAGCATATGTTGAATGAAAAAAACCTGCGCTTTCCCCTGCTGTTCTATGTGCTATAGATCAGAAATAGAACACAATTACATAATTCAATGGACGATGGGAACTGAACCAGGGACCCTTGAGCTACACGTTGTCAGCATATGATTAACTATGAGAAGCATAACCATATAAAGGTTATTTCACTTCTCTAGACCCAGCGGTTACAGAGATATTTAAATTAAACGATTCAGGACTCGAACTAAGGACTACAGGTATACAGTATATACCCTGCGGACCCCGCTAACCATATGTAAGTAATAAAGTTTATCCGAAGTCGCTATCATAATTAATTTAGGAGTTACTCAGATTTACCGATTCAGGACTCGAACCGAGGACAACCAGTATATGAGAGAACGTCTGTAGATGCTCCTTAACGATATAAAAGTAATAAAGTTTATCCGAGCTCGCTATCGTTACTAGTTTCGGAGTTATTCGAATAATAAATGTACTGATTTGCACGGGATTCGATCAGGCAACCATTGATAAAACTATCAGTCAGACAGTCAGTAAGGGCACGGACACCCCTGCGCGGTAGAAAGGCAGCATGCATCGTCTTTCCACCCCTGGTCGGCATCCCATTAGTTTGCGAACACTATTTATTTATCACATGCAGGTGTGCCTGCGTCTTGGGACAAGGGCTTGACAGGTCATTAATCAAGGAGTAGTATATAAAAGCCTTTTCCAGATCACTTTGCATAAATTTGCATAAATGGAGGGGAGGGGGTGTGAGGACCACCCAAGATGTTGCAGGTGGTATGGAACGGGGAGGGGAGGGGGTGTGAGGACCACCCAAGATGTTGCAGGTGGTATGGAAAAAGCCTTTATCTACTACTCCTTGATTAATGACCTGTCAAGCCCTTGTCCCAAGACGCAGGCACACCTGCATGTGATAAATAAATAGTGTTCGCAAACTAATGGGATGCCGACCAGGGGTGGAAAGACGATGCATGCTGCCTTTCTACCGCGCAGGGGTGTCCGTGCCCTTACTGACTGTCTGACTGATAGTTTTATCAATGGTTGCCTGATCGAATCCCGTGCAAATCAGTACATTTATTATTCGAATAACTCCGAAACTAGTAACGATAGCGAGCTCGGATAAACTTTATTACTTTTATATCGTTAAGGAGCATCTACAGACGTTCTCTCATATACTGGTTGTCCTCGGTTCGAGTCCTGAATCGGTAAATCTGAGTAACTCCTAAATTAATTATGATAGCGACTTCGGATAAACTTTATTACTTACATATGGTTAGCGGGGTCCGCAGGGTATATACTGTATACCTGTAGTCCTTAGTTCGAGTCCTGAATCGTTTAATTTAAATAACTCTGTAACCGCTGGGTCTAGAGAAGTGAAATAACCTTTATATGGTTATGCTTCTCATAGTTAATCATATGCTGACAACGTGTAGCTCAAGGGTCCCTGGTTCAGTTCCCATCGTCCATTGAATTATGTAATTGTGTTCTATTTCTGATCTATTGCACATAGAACAGCAGGGGAAAGCGCAGGTTTTTTTCATTCAACATATGCTGTGAATGATTTATGATTCCGTATCCTACAGACCCGTGGTTCGATAACCGCTACTGTCGCAATAACTTGAATCTTAAATAACTCTTGAACTAATAACGTTAGCGCAATGAAATAGCGTATACATATATACTTTAGGTGTGAATTGTTGTTGAAATGGTAATTTACGCCTTAGGATCAGGGTTCAAATCTCGGCGGGATAATTTAAATACCTTTGAATATAAATGCTTTTAGACGTGTTGGCAAGCTCACCCCATAAGATCATACATCATGACTTGTCTCATGTTGAGAAGAGATGTTTACCTTAACCGATTTACATAGACTTTCAAATCAAAATACTTAATCACAAAGTTTAATATATAAGCATGAGACTTAAACATAACAAGATGGTCGTAATAATTTAACTTAAGAAAAGAGAACGGATGCCCGTAGCAACAAACATAAATAGGTTAAAATATATCAAAAGGGTTCAAGAAGGTGTGTTTGAGGATGAAGTGAAGGATTCTAAGGGTGCCCCGTGGATCAGTTAAACGGTGTAATAGATGAACTTGAGAAAAATAGAACTGTTATGTTAAGATATGTGTGAAAAGAATCAAGAACATGTGGTTGAAGATGACGGAGAGGTGTCTACGGGTGGCAATGGGAGCTCCTAATGTAACTTTAAAACTAAAAGGCGGAGCTTAGTCGTGTTTATACTCGTTTGAATTGTCTAAATTTTATCTTCAAATCTAGCTATTTATTTCCTTTTTCAATTTTAATTTGTCTAATTTTTTCTCTCATGTGAATTGTAAAGTAGTTAAAGAATAATCGAAAACTGGGAAATTAATAGAGTTTTCTTTTAGGTTTTCTCCAATAGTAGAAGCATCTTCGAACCCCTGTGGTAGCAAGATAATAGTTTTCTTTTAGGTTTTCTCCGATAGGAGCGCCACCTTCGAACTACAAAGGTGGTGGTGGTGGTGGTGGTGGTGGTGGTGGTGGTGGTGGTGGTGGTGGTGGTGTGATGAAGTTTTCCTTTAGGTTTTCTCCGATAGGAGTGCCACCTTCGAATCCCATTGGTGAAGGGGATGATGAAGTTTTCTATTAGGTCTGTGCTAAGTGTATAAAGAGAGCTTTATCGATCTTAGATTGTAATTACGCTAGTGTGTTTATAGCATAGCGGATCAGCTTCTACAGTGAAATTCATCATCAGTAGCGCTGATAACTTATCAAGGTGAAGAAGAGAAGTGAGAAGTGTATCATGACACTTACTTGGCAGCATATTCCCGAGAATTAGCCTGCACACAACAAAAAACTATAGCGATGGAAGCTCTGTTAGACACTATACCTGAAAATAGGTGTAGCATATGTGCAAAGAGTTTCCTGAAAAGCTACAATAAAAAGAGACATGAGCTGGTATGTGGCCGGTTTTACGAATGTAAACATTGTGGTAACGTTTATGATACTGAGAATCGCAGAGATACTCACCAAGAACGATGCGAGAGAATAACTACTGCTAAGAAACTCAAGATCGAGCCTACCAAACATAAATTGCTGTTAATGGTTCCTGATGAAGACGATGTCGTAGAATATGAAACAGCTTTCCAGGATCGACTGAAATCATATTTCATCCGGTGCTCTACATGCCAAGACCTGAATACATATCTCCAGGAATCAAAACAGCGGATAATTCAAGCCGTTCAGAAGCAACTGAGGATGCATAAAAGTGTGAAAATTAACCTCATGGCTGAATGTCGGTTTGTGAATGCCGTTGGTGACACTACTGATAAAGCCTTTAAAACGCCAAATCAAGCAATATTTTTAGAAAGTGACTTGGACGCCATATTGGAAAGTAAATTCAAGAAACTTTGTACTGAAATGGAGGAAAGTCAACTTAAAGGAAGCAGTTGGGCTTTATTAGCTGTTGATGGTGTGCGTGTTAGAATCAACAAGAATAATGGACTGAGGGGAACCAGTTACATCCCTCTACCGACCTCTATTGGAGCTAAAGGAGCCTGCATAAATCCACAGAATTATGAAGATGAAAAGTGTTTTATGTATGCTGTTCTCGCCAAGTTCATTCACAAGGATCCTCAACGTGTTAGCAAGTATAAGGATCTTCAAGAGAGATATGACTTTTCCTGCCTCTCGTTTCCTACGAGCCTGACTGATATCCCGAAATTTGAACGAAAAAATAACATCTCTATAAATGTTTTCGGGCTGGATGAGAAAAATCAAGTGTTTCCTATGAAAGTTGTCAATGAAGAACTGACTGAGCATCGCGACCTGCTTCTGTTAAGCAATTCAGCTGGACGTCATCATTACGTTTATATAAAGAATTTCGAGAGACTTATTCATCAACAAAAAACCAAATGTGAGGGAAAACTCTGTATCTGCAAACGCTGTTTTACGCACTTTGAGTATCGAAATGGAGGAGTTGAGAGGTTAAATGAGCATAGAAAAATATGTAGCCAACACGGAGTTGCTAAGATTGTTATGCCAACTAAGGAGAAATCTATTGTTAGATTCAAGAATCATGAAAGGATGTTGAAATTACCTTATGTCATATACGCTGACTTTGAAAGCATTCTTACCCCTTACCACGGGTGTTCTTCTAATCCCGAAACGTCTTATACAGTTCCATATCAGAAGCATATTCCTATGAGTTTCTGTGTTTATGTCAAATCCTCAGCTACAATTGAAGGTTTACAGACTGGTCTTCCTACTGAACCCTATGTATATCGAGGTTGTGACGCTGCACCGAAGTTTATGGAGTATGTAAGTTCTCTCGCAAAGAAAATTAATGCTGTATACAAAACTGGTGCTCCATTAACTCTGACAGATAAGCAACAAAAATCATTCGAATCTTCTACAGAATGCTACTTATGTGGTAAAGAATTTACCGACGATAACTGGAAAGTACGAGATCATGATCATATAAGTGGTGAATATCGAGGAAGTCTACATAATCAGTGTAATCTAACCTGTAAAACGCCTAATTATATTCCTGTCTTCATACATAACCTGAGTGGATATGACTCCCATTTCATTGTTAAGGAGTTAGGCTGTACTACCGATAGAGTAGAAGTTATTCCTAGCTCTGAGGAAAGTTATATATCATTTTCCAAGTATGTTGGTGACATTAAACTTCGTTTTGTGGATACCTATCGCTTCCTTAGTACCAGCTTGGATAAACTAGCAAAAAATCTAACATCATATCCTGAAACTCAGAAGTACTTTGGAGCAGAGAAGATCGATTTGATGATGCGTAAAGGTGTGTTTCCCTATGATTACGTTACATCATGGGATGTTTTGAGTGAGACAGAACTTCCTCCGAGAGAAGCATTCTACAGTAAGTTAAACAGAGAAGAAATTAGTGATGCAGAGTATCAGCATGCAAAAACCGTATGGAGTCACTTCAACATCAGAACACTAGGCGAGTACAGTGACCTCTACTTAACTTCGGATGTCCTTCTACTAGCAGATGTGTTTGAAACATTCAGAGAGCAGACCCTGAAAACCCATAAAGTTGATCCCGCACATTATTATACATCACCCGGACTTACGTGGGATGCAATGCTGTTGTACACACGAATTGAACTGGAATTACTACAGGATTATGACCAGTTACTCATGGTTGAAGCAGGTATAAGAGGAGGATTATGCCAAGTTTCTCATCGGTATGCAGAAGCGAACAATCACTACATGAAGGAGTATGACTCAAGTAAACCCTCTCAATATATTACGTACGAGGATTCAAATAACCAGTACGCGTGGGCGATGCAGAAACCCCTTGCTTACGGGGGTTTTAAGTGGGTTTCTCCTGAAGATATCAACCTAGATATACTACGAGAAGATGACCCTCTCGGATACATCTTAGAAGTGGACCTTCAATATCCTACAGAACTCCATGACCTACACAATGATTTACCGTTCCTACCTGAGTGTATCAAGCCCCCGGGTTCTTCTACAAGGAAACTAATTCCTCACCTTGGATCACGAACTAGGTATGTGGTGCATTACATGACCTTGAAGCAGGCCCTTAGTCATGGGTTACAACTGACTAAAATCCATCGGGTGCTACAATTTCAACAGTCATGTTGGTTAAAGCCTTATGTGGAATTCAATAACCGGCTACGACAAGGATCGAGAAATGATTTCGAGAAGGATCTTTACAAACTTTTTAACAATGCCATGTTTGGTAAAACTATGGAAAACATCAGAAACCGACTGAATATACGACTTGTCACCGATTGGAAGACATTGGAAAAACTGGTTGCTAAGCCTACATTTATTGATAGAATTATATATGGACCCAATCTGGCTGCAATACACATGGCGTCACGGGAGATAGTCTTCAACAAGCCTATATACATTGGGATGTGTGTGCTGGATATCTCGAAGACCTTGATGTATTGGTATCATTATGATGTGCTAATGCCGTATTACGGGCTTGAAAATCTGAAGCTCATGTACATGGATACTGACTCTTTCATCCATCGTGTGACTACCGGAGACATATACCAGGATAAGTTACGTTTTCTGGAACATCTGGATACTGCTGATTATCCTAGCGAGCACATATGTCATTCTACAAAAAACAAGAAAGTGTTGGGAAAATTTAAAGATGAAGCCAATGGAAAAATCATTCGTCGTTTTGTTGGACTGAGACCGAAGATGTATGCACTCGACATCGATGGAGGCATAATCAAGAAGATAAAAGGCATAAAACATAGTGCCATTAAACAGTACATCACCTTTGAGAGCTATGTGGACTGTCTTAAAAGCAGAGAAATCATAAGAACGCCAATGAACCTAATTATGTCTCATCGACATAATGTTGCGTCAGTGGAAGTGAACAAAATATCCCTATCTCCACATGATGACAAGAGAGTAATTGCAGATGATGGAGTATCCACATATGCCCATGGACATTGTCATATTTTGAACGGCGAATGAAAGAAGGAACCCTAGAGCAGAAAAAAAACAATTTTCATTCCGAGAAATAAACACTAGAACGTAGCATTAAAATATTTAAGCATGAAAACAGCTGAATAATAAGAGCAGAGGAGGGCGTTAAGTCTACCGTTCAGAAAACAAATTCTGACGCTGGTCCCAAGTCCAGAGAAAAAAGACGAGGGACGTCTACCTCACCACATAAGCTAACTGAACACACTTTAGTTAATGTTAAAATAGGTAAATTTAAAAAGTAACTACTATCTCGTAATCTGAAATATCCTTGAAAAACTTCTTAATTAGTTATAAAATGAATTGAGTAACGTAACTTGGTCTAAAATATCCCTGAAACGCGCATAAACCTCATAACATCTGAAAAAGCATGGAAATAGCATTAGAACATTGGTTTAGCGTAACGACTTATTACAAGACGATGCATAGGGGGTAAAAGCTTGAAAAAGACACAAGAGTACGAAGACATCAATCTGCATGAAAAAATGTAAGAAAACTGTACGCCTAGACCATTGCAAATATACCTCTAACAGTAAAGAAGATATCTCTAGCTGGCAAACTTTTAGCTATGAAGCCTATAGCTTTTAATCCTAGAGCTCCGAGATCATACCTCAATACCTAACCTCCAGATCCTACAGCTTTTAACCTCCTGACCAGCAACCTTTAGCTATGAAGCTTAAAACACTTAACCCTAGAGCCCTCAGATCATACCTCCATACGTAACCTTCAGATCCTACAGCCTTAAACTCTAGACCGAGAGATCTAACCTTGAATCCATACGACCTAACCACTAAACCTACAGTCTTTAACCTTTAGACCTACGAGCTTAAGCTATGAGACTTATATCCTTTAAACCCCAGGCCCTAAGATCATGCCTCAAGACCTAGCCATGTGACCATAAGAGATGAGGAACATAGCCAAAATACATAGTCTTTCAGATCAAAAGGCTTAATCAAAAAGCCTAAGATATAAGCATAAGACCTCATAACATAACAAGGTAGAATAGAGTTCCTGAAAGCATAGAGAAGGTACGAAAAACAAGAAACCCTAGCAACAAAAGAACCTCAATTTTTAGGAAAAGAGAAGCAGATACACAAAGGGTTAAATTTACTGTATAAAGATCTGTAATCAGCATATATACCTCTTGCAGTGACAAAGATAGCTATAATATCGATATGCCTAAAAACTTTGCATCATACATACAAGTAGTTAGCATGAGAAAAGAAACATGCTTAGGATAGGTTAAGGAGGTAAAAACGGGGCAGCTTAAGAAAAGAGAACGAATGTTAATACCAGAATCAACTAGGTTCAACAATGATCAAGAAGCTAAAACCATGGGATATATTAGGTTAGGTTAAAGTGGTAGAATAGAGGAACTTAAGGAAAGAGAGCAAATAGGTTAACAGGTGCAACAAAGGAAGCCACTAGCCAAACACAGCTAGGTTATAATAAGAATGATGAAAGAAGGTAGAAATGAAAGAGTATATTAGGTTAGGTTAGTTTATAATAGGATGACATAGTAAAGCATAAATGTAGTACTTGCCCCAAGATTAACCGCCTTTAATCGCTGGGCTAGCAAACTTAACTTCAAAATTATAAGACCATACCTCAGCCTATAAAACATAGATAAAAGACCCTACGGTCTTTATCCTCTAGACCAACAACATTTAGCTATGAACCCTACAACCCTTAACCCTAGAGCTCATGCCACATTAAATCCTATAGGTATTAACCTCCCATACCAGCAACCCTACCTGTTAAAACCTGCAACCCTTAACCCTAGAGCCCCAGATCATACCTCAAGACCTAACCTCTAAATCCCACAGCTATTAACCTCCCTGACAAACAGTCTTTACCTAAGAAACCCTGCAACTCTTAACCATAGAGTCCCAGATCATACCTCGAGACCTAACCTCTAAGTCCTATAGCTATTAACCTCCCAGACCAACAGTCTTTACCTAAGAAACCCTGCAACTCTTAACCATAGAGTCCCAGATCATACCTCAGGACCTAACCATTAAATCCTTCAGATATTAACATCCCATACCAACAGACTTTACCTAAGAAACCCTGCAACTCTTAACCATAGAGTCCCAGATCATACCTCGAGACCTAACCTCTAAGTCCTATAGCTATTAACCTCCCAGACCAACAGTCTTTACCTAAGAAACCCTGCAACTCTTAACCATAGAGTCCCAGATCATACCTCAGGACCTAACCATTAAATCCTTCAGATATTAACATCCCATACCAACAGACTTTACCTAAGAAACCCTGCAGCCCTTAACCCTAGAGCCTCAGATCATAGCTCAAGACAAACTCTGATCATACCTCAGGACACAGCATTATAAGGTACAGCAAAATAAGAGGATTGACTGCCTACCTAAACACTGTCTAAATCCACTAAACATGCCGATTGCGCATGGCCGCCATCTTGCTCATTTGGGTCTGCGCTGGAACCGCTATTTTTAACCTACTCACACACACACACACACACACACACACACACACACACACACACACGCCGCACCCACGCACGCACGCACACACACAAATCTAAAATGGATTAAAAGTGGATAGTATAGGATCCTGTCATATGGACAAACTTAGCATACCTAACAAGCGCTAAATTTCTGTAACAAAGGACGCTGTCATCTCTTTCATATGCACACTAACCTAATCAGTTATCAGTATCATACCTGGTTCATATTTGGGTTACTGATATTCCAGTAGAAAAATACAAATATATTGTGTCTTGTGTTTGGTTTAAAACGTTAAGTCACGACTTCGACCCTCGTAAGTTATATTCACGTTTTATGTTTACTAATATTTTAAAACAAATAGTGCCCTATTTTGTGCTTTGCTTGAAACATTACATGAAAAACCTGAAGATACATGACTGACTTTGATTGTTCACAACTTTCTAAAGATTTAAGCAGAAACAACAACAAAATCAGTGTTATGCTTGTTTCATACGTATATCCTTAACAGTGAAATGCAAATATAGTGTTGTTTCTTTCTCCTTGTATTAAAATATATTTTATAATTGAATTACAACATTGTTTCATTTCTGATCGCTCGATTAATTCTCTCTCATAGTCTGCTGGTAAATGAACGACCAACTGTTTAGTGTTGTTACTTTTATTTCTGTTTAAGTATATACATACAAATCAAAATTACACAACAGATATTAATATCTCTTATTCCACGCACTCCTTCATGAAGCTTCTCTATCTCGCTGTTCTTCTGGTTTAATTGTGACTGTTGCTTCAACCGAGATTCCAACTTTTAGTTAACTGAAGACTCCAACAAATCCATTACTCTTGGCTACCTTTTTGTAGTACCGGAGAAAGGCATTGCTGGTGATGAATCGTTACTGAAGCTGTCGATTCTTGTAGATTCTGTTTCACACGCCTGATGTTCACTAGCGGCTTCTTCAGTAAATATCTGTGTATGCGGCAGTTATGAAGCAACAATTTGCAAAGCAAACTTCGTGTATAAATATGCGTATCATTACTGAAGCTGTACATTTTCTTCACAGTCGCAACTAATTGTGTTTTCAACACACAATGAAACAGTTTATAGACCTTAAATAATTTCTTTGCCGCTGACGTAAACTTCCAATGTAAAATCCCAATATTTTCCCTTGAAAAAGAGATTGACGATGTTCAGTGCTTCTGCTGGTATTGCTTCCATGCTGTTTAATGCAGTAATTTTAGTATCTGACGAAAAACTGTCCATCCTTTTATTCTCTTGTATGTTCCACGCGATCTCATGATGGTTTAGACAATTAATCCAGATAACTAACACATTTTCGCACGAAGGAAGACTAATGAGCTGCTAAGCAAACCAGTTTAGGCATTACTGGTAAAAAATAATATATTAAAAGCATATAAATCTTTTGAATATCCATATCAAAACTTTCTGTGTAAGACTTTCTCATTGCTCCACACAAGAGCTAATTTCAAACAATGAAATAACGAAGAAAAAAAAGAGAAAACATACAAACAAAACAAAATTACAACATGGATACCGGCACAGAAGATAAACGTATTCATCTGTGAGATAAACCATGCACGCCACGGGGCTGAAGCCCGGGTTCGGAAAATACCAACGTGACGTCTCGTGTGTCTACCGTGTCTACCGATTCCGGAGAGCGCCAGTATACTGGATTACTTAGTTGACTCAAGTTGAAAATTGTAGCCACAGATTAATACCAAATTGTCAATTCTATGGTAGGAGTTGATGTCACGTGGGGCGCTTTTCTGATGCTTCAGGTGAGACTTGTAGGAACTACTAGCGGTTCTGTGCCTCTGACCTACTCTCTTTGCGCTCTGAGGAGATTTTGTACCCAAAAATCACTTGAATCTTCTGCTGGCGCTGGAAGATGTGTGACAATACAGCAGGGCCGTATTTCGCACACTCGGCTGTAGTAAATCGCATACCTTAAGATATATGAACACTTGCTCATCTTACCTTCTAAGAAACAACAACAACAAATATTCTTTAATACTTCATGTTCTTTACGTTTTTACTCGTACTACTTTGATATCACAAATGTTTTAATTTATGGGAAAATAAAAATCTGAAGTGATGCCATTGGGGCTTGTAGCACCTGAAAGCGAGTTAGCCGGTTCTCGTGGCCATGGTCCTTAGTGTTTGGCACTGGTGGTCTGTCACGTAGAGGACCGCAGTTCGACTCCCGCCTCGGCAGGGTATGGGTTTACGGGAGAGTGCTGTACCTAGGGACATTTGTACCAAGGGACATTTTAAATTACAGAAACATCTGTGAAGTCAGAGAGCAAACAGCGACACATTATGTTTTCTGCTCTGAAATACAAATGTATTTGTATTGGTAATGGCTGTTTGTTGAGCACTGAATTGACCAACATTTTGTTTTCAGTGGTAGTTGTAAATTTTCTTACTGTTGGAGAAGTTAGGTATTTCTCAGGTAAGATTGCAAGAAATGTTGGTGAATGTATTTATTGAATATGTTTTAACATGGGTCATGGTATTTGGCTCAATATTCGTACTTAACCTGCAAATATGAGCATTTTTCAATGAAGGTGCATAAAATGTACCAGGGGACACATGTATGTGCTGTACCAAGGGACGTCCCATGGTACATTAATGTGTTCCTTCGTACTTAGATTCTACTTTTTTATTTACTGAGCTGCTTTTCTTAGGTGAAGAAAATGCTACGAAGCAAAAATGGTATCAAGAGACCACTACCAGATAAAGATGTAATGGAGGCAGCTATGAGGGATGTTATTGAAAGGAAGATGCCCCTTCGAGAAGCCGCTGACAAGCACAAGATTTCAAAATCTGCCATAGCACGTTCAGTTTGTAAAGCAAAGACTGTTTATTCCAACACAAAGTTTACTTATTATCCTAATTTTGATGTAAATAGGGTATTTTCCATTGAAGGAGAAACTGATCTGGTTAATTATTTGAAACAGGCTGCTTATCTGCATCATGGTTTGACGATCTATCTGACTAGGAAATTTGCTTATGAATATGCTAAGAGCATTCAGAAGGCTGTACTACAATGGGAGGAAAATAAACTTGCTGGAGAGAGTTGGGCACGATTGTTCCGCCAATGTCACCAAGATTTATCATTAAGAAAACCGGAAGCTACAAATTTAGCCCGTTAAGCAGCATTTAATAACAATACTGTGGAGGAGTTTTTCAAAAACTACAAAAACATTTTGAGCCGAGGGAACTTTCAGCCACAGCATGTGTGAAATTGTGATGAAAGTGGATGTCCTACTGTGCATGTTCCTCCCAAAATTCTTGCAGCAAGAGGTGCAAAACAGACTGGAAGTACGACCTCAGGTGAGCGAGGAGAGAATGTGACCATAATTTCTGCAGTAAATGCTCTAGGAAATAGTGTCCCTCCTTTATTTGTGTTCCCTAGAGTTTATTTAAAACAACACATGCTCAAAAATGCACCTCCTGGTTCAATAGGAGCAGCTAATCAAAGTGGTTGGTCGAATGAAGACATTTTCTTTCAATACTTGGAACATTTTATCAAGCATGCAAAACCTAGCCAAGATGAACCACAAATTTTGATTTATTACAACCATGAGACCCACATCTCATTACAAGTGATAAAAAAAGCCAAGGAAAATGGTCTTGTGCTCCTGACTTTACCTCCACATTGCAGCCATAAGATGCAACCACTTGATAGATCTGTTTTTGGACCATTCGAGAAGTATTATCACAAGGAAATGTATGACTGGATGAATACCCCAGGCAACTTTGGCAAATGTGTGACAATATATGACCTCTGTGAAATTGCAGGGAAAGCCTATGAGTCTGCATTTACACCAAAGAACATAAAAAGAGGATTTGAAGTCACAGGAATTGTTCCACTGAATGAGGGCATTTTCAGTGAAATAGATTTCCCTCCTTCATATGTGACTGACCACCCACCATCTGAAGTAAATGAATGCACTGAGTCTTTGGTCATCAGAGAAGTTGAAAAACCAGGTCCTTCTAACAAACTAGACACTCCTTCAGCTCCCAAATTGTCACCAGATATGGTCCGCCTTTTTCCTAAAGCTGCACAGCACAGGCCTAGCAGCAAGCAAATTGGAAGTAAGAAAAGGAAATCAACTATATTAGCTGATACGCCCAATAAGGAAGAAATAGAAAATAGAAATAATAAGAAGGTAAAGTCAAAGGAAAACAAAGAAAACAAACAAAAGCAAGCAGTGAGAAACCTTTTAGAAGAGAAAAGTAGTAGCGATGAAGATGACTTCATACTAATTGATGATGACTCCGATGATGTAATTATTTCTTCTTTCATACAAGCTGTGCATAGGACAGGAAAGGCAGAATCACTGAAAAATTAATACCATAGCCAGGATTTGAACCATGTATTATTTGGTTTCCATCTGTTTGCTCTAAGTAGGTGAGCTATTATGGGAACATGCCACCATGACAACATCTGCAGCTGTCAAATATTTTTACCAGTAACCATAGAAGATATTTTAGATATGTTATTAAAACTATATCTGTTGCTTGCAATAGTAGTGCAATCTTTGTTAGATAAAACATGGCAAACTCAATTAGCAGTATTTAGTAATTCATTATATGATCTCTATTTGGTGTCTCAGGTAAATTAGTTGTCTCTAAAATTCTGTAATTATGCAACCTGGAGATTATAGTTTTATATGAATATGGCTGCTAACAGAGGGATGGGGCGGAGGGATATTATGGTGCAAGTTTTATACTTGCAATACTTTTATTTGGGGCAGAGGTAATTTAACATTTGGAAGAATGCAACAATAATGAGATGAATTAATGCAGGTAGTGAAAATTAATTGTTCTTTCACTTACAGCACAGTAAATTGAAGAATTTAATGTCATGCTGTTATGTTGGCCATTTTAGCTCAATGGTTAAGAGCAGCTGGTTGGAGACCAGAAGATCTGTGGTTCATATCCCTGCTCTGGTATTGAATTTTTCAGTCTGACTCTACCTTTCCATAATACGGGTACTATTTGTAATTGTAATTTCAGTTTGTAATTTAATACTATTTGTTAAAAAAAATTAATGTAATGAAACAACATTTGAAGTAAAATTCACAATTATGGTTTAACATGACATTTCAAATGACATATGACATTCTAGCTAGACATCTATCTATCTCTATATGTATATATATCTTCAGAATGTATAGGATTATTACATTTGTCCTATTGGTCTATTTAGAAAGATACAAGAAGATTCACTCACAATAACATCTGCCAAATATATTATTTCTTCATTTCGGCTGTAAACTTCACAATTCATTTTATTGATTTTAACCCTATAATTGTTTAAATATGGCATTTATAATTGAGATGTGCTGTTTTTGGTTAACAAAAATAGACAGTAGGAGGCAGATTCTAACACAGAACCTCTACTATTAGAAGTGAACCTCCCATGTTAATCATTGGTAACACGAAGTTATTGCAGTGCCCCTATTTTCAGATGGCAAACTAAATTAAGGAAAATCAAGCATCCAAATGTCTCCGCTAAAAGAAGATACTACAGCTGTATTTTTCATATTTATTTATTTATTTATTTAGCATTTAATTTCTGTACAGAAATATTTGCTTTTTCAAGGTACAGTACAAACAATACAAACTAGAAATTCAGAAAATACTGTAGTTAATAATGAATTAAATGATCATAATATTAATTCCAATATTAAAATTGTGAGATGTGGGGTTCCACAGGGTTCTATCCTGGGACCACTGCTTTTTCTAGTATATATTAATGACCTTCCACTTAATATTCCCCATGCAGAAGCTATTCTATATGCTGACGACACTAATATAATAATCAAAGGCTGCAATAATTCTGAATTGCAACATTATGCTAATACTGTGACGACAAATATGATGCATTGGCTAACTAATAATAAATTACTACTTAATATTACAAAGACACAAAGTATGCATATTTCACTATCAAATAGAAATCAAGCTAATATAGCTCCTGTAATCGCTTTTGGCAATGAGTTAATACAATATACCAATGAAACAACATTTTTGGGGGTAATTATTGACAAATTTTTAAGCTGGAAGCAGCATATTCAGTATATTACTGCAAAAATTAATAAAGCCCACTACATAATATCAGTGCTAAGGAAAATTTGTAATTCACAAACATTAAAGCTGATTTACTATTCATATGTGCAGTCTTATCTTGCATATGGTATCTTTATCTGGGGATCAGCTACCGAAATAAAAGATTTATTTGTAACACAAAAGAAAATAATAAGAAGAATGTTTAATCTAAGTAAAGGGACTCATTGTATGAAATATTTTAAGGAAAATAATATACTAACTCTGCCATGTCTGTATATCTTAGAAACCGTATGCTTTATAAACAACAACATACAATATTTTCAAACAAATAACACTATTCATGAACATTATACTAGGAATAATACTAAATTACATATACTGGGATCAAGATCAAATAAAAAACTTAACTCAGTACTTCATAAAGGGGTTCACATGTACAACTTAATCTTAAAGAAAATCAAAAACAATGATAAGAAAAGATTCAGAAGAGATGTGAAATCATTTTTAATAAATCAGTGCTTCTATAGTACTCAAGAGTTCTTTGAATATTTTAGACACCAGATTAAGTAGAGTAAATGATTACATGAGAATAATTTTATGATTCTAATGGTTGACAATTCATGTAAGTTTTCTGTATTTGTTGACATTGATACAATTTAATCTGATTATTGCATGCAGAATTAATTCTGTATTTTCTGAATTTCTAGTTTGTATTGTTTGTACTGTATCTTGAAAAAGCAAATATTTCTGTACAGAAATTGAATGCTAAATAAATATTAAATATTAAAAAAAATTAATACCCTGGGCCTTGACATTTTGGGTTAGGAGAGTTCGTACTTAATTTTACTGGACTACTCCCGTTGTTCAGAAGATAGACTTCATATACTGCTTGAAGAGTCACCTTCAATTTGAGGTTCCTCTTTTCCTTCAAACTCAGTATCTACCCAACGTAACGTCATTTATTTCTCTGTAATCCCCATTATATTTCTGAATTACTGTGCGATGCAGGATAGGATAGGATAAAATTTAACGGAGGGGATTCGGCACACCGACCAAACTGATCTTTTGTACCTATGCTCCAAGTGGGTTATCCCCGGGAGGAAGGATGAGACGAGAGGAGACAGAGAGCGGCCTTCCCCAAAGAGTCATGACAGTGCAGACGGCAGAGTCACTACCATTTATCCGCTTGAAGCTCCCCAGCAGTCCAGTACAATCGGCATTCCTCCTACCATAGTCCTGAAACAGTCCAACAGTCAGACTAGGAGACCGGAGGAAGCCATGCCAGAGCTCAGAAACACGTGGCAGTCTAGTACAACCAGCATCTCTCCTACCATAGATCCACCAGTCCGGTTCGGAGACTGGAAACCGACATGCCAGAGCTTGGGAAAATCCAGGCAGGCTAGCACAACCGGTAACCCTCCTACCACGGTGCTGGAGACTGTCCTTACCGGAGACGAAGGTGTTTACCAGGAGAATATCTTCCTGCCATGCAGCGCTGAGACACCCGCGACACTGCTACCCTGAAATAGCCTAGCAGATGAGAGATGATGTGAAATGATAATGGAGGTGAAATGGTGGGACAGGACATTCGGGGATGTAGCCACGGGGAAACCCACGAAAAAACTCATGATCAGGTAGAGCGGCAATGAGAATCGAACCCGGGCCTCCCGAATGCGAGGCGCAGACGAAACTGCCTGAGTGCGATGTATGTGCTTGACCTCGATGTCATTTCCATATTCAGCACGTCGTAACTTTGTCCCTAATATTTGGACCACGTACGAGGGATTAATTCTGCAAAAGTGCAAGAAGTGGCATGGAGGTTATCTTGCTAATGTTGTATAAAACCCAATTGTTTGCCCAGTATGTGAATTGCTTTGTCTGTTTTTCATATCTCAGACTTAATATTCATAAATATTTAAAGTGTGAAGTGACTTTTATAAAATTCTTTATCCAAAAAACGATATCCTTTATTTTGTTTTTAAACTCTTCACACAGGGCCATGGAACAAACCTATTTTTGTTAATTTATGAGGTTATCTCTTTATTCTTATATCTACTTTTTCTACTTTTATAGCGGTTATATACGTATAGATTAATTTGTAAGTTTCTATGCACTAGCTTTGTCAAACCAATTAATCTCAATTTTAGGCACATTAAAACGTATTCAGTTCCTTTATAGGTCACTTTTCAAACACATTACGTCATTAAATTCGACCCTATTCATTATCAACAACTATAAGTCAGTGTAAAGGAAAACTTTGCTCTATTGTCTGTCACCAAAGCTCAATTTGCGTTAAGTAGCAAGGGAGTGTGCTGCACCCAGACTTCTCAGAACATCATTCCTTTCTCTAAAAGTTACTTTCCTCTGCATTTGCAGTTTTACAAATGTACTTAGCCGAGTGCAATCATTAAGTGTTACAAAGCGCATAGTCCATTTGCGAGGATGTGAACATATATAATTGCGGAGATTGCAGAGAACATCAGTGCAATCCGAGGATAGCTGACTTGAAATAGCTTTGTTTTTCATTTCAAATGTTTCATACCTAAGCTATTATGTTAACCGAATGTTGATTATTTCGTAATTATTTAGTTGCGTCCGAAGCTGTGCAGTGATATTTTTTTCATTTTGCTATTTGAGTAATATGAAGGGCACTTCGAAATTAACTGATTAACTTATTTGTAATTCCTATTCAGTGATATTTTCTGCTTAAATATTGATTCTGAAGCTCATTTCAATTGAAATTCCTGATATTGTATTTACGTTACCTTTTCTAAACATTCTTCAACGAACTGTTCCAATGAAAATTTATTCTTCTATCTGCTTCATTTTAACCGAAATAAACATGTATATAAATATATTTCTTACCTTTTTCGTCTAATTAAAAATACGAAATAATGGGATACAGAAGATTTCAGCAATAATCAAGCGTTGTAGGACTTAGTCGACATGTAATGGCTTTGAAATTTATTTTTTATTGAAAAGAAGGGGGAAAACTAACAGCAATTTATCATTTGAGAAAATCTTAATTATTCAGAAATTCAAACAGGTATCTCTTGGAATGTCATTGGAATCGCTTCGTGATTGCCAAAGATGTATTTTAAGAAGCCCTTTTGAATCCCCATTCTTTTATAACTCTAAGCAATTCTTAAAGTGATTACTTTACAGATCTAGCTATTTATTTACGAAACATGTTTAATGAACGATACTGTTCTGTTCGATTCAAATAGCCAGACTCCCGATGGAACTTTATTTTGGTTGCTTACGTCATTGGAAATACATCCGTGCTTAGCAGCAAATGTATACATCTGTATTCACAGAACATTTAATTGGAACTTAGTTTAGACACCCAGTTATATGTAGATTATGAGCTTACACTCCCAATTTAGCGCTTTCGTTAAGTACGGTGGTGAAAATACAGGCAAAGACAAATGTTACCCCTCATCTACAGAGCAATGATTTTGTGCACCTTCCCAATTAACATGACGAACTCTTCACTCTGCCGTAAAATAACGCTGCAAATGTCAGTTATCATCCATGGAATAATTTGTAGTGACTATAAGCTGAAATGTATGTTGATGGGCGGGAATAAAGTTAGTGTGTGCTTTCACAACGTTAACTTGCATATATGTTCTAACCTCGTGATACTTTTGCATGGCTCACGGAATATTGCTCATTAGGAGATCAAAAAACAACTATTCGTATTCTGCATCAGTTACAGATGTGCCACAAGTTGTGTACAAAACATATTTACCATTATTTCCAACTCAAATTGGTACCAAAGAGGGAAACTTTCTTTTTGACTTCTAACTAGAATTAATTTAAATTAATTATGCTTTGTTCGTCTAGATCATCCGTTTGCATGTGGACACTCAGAAAATTAATTACGTTTACTTATACATGTAACAAATCTATAACACAGAGAATAGTTATTTTTATTAACTTTAGTTTGAGGCAGTCCGGCCCGTAGCGAACCACATCAAGCACTCGTTTATATACATTTTCACTGCAGACTTACTGACGACCCTGTGTTGATTATCATATCGAACGTTGTTCCAGCAATTTCACCCATTATTCTTCGTGCGTCCATAATTTCTTGTGTCGTCATTTTCTCTCTTAAATTAACTTTTGTCAAAAATTCACAAGTTTCATCATTCCTGTGTGTTTCGGGTTTTAATTTTACTTGCTTATTTATGTTAGATTTGTGTGAGTCCCCAGTGGGTTGTGTGATCTGGTGTGCCTTTCTATAGGACGAATGCGGGGAGGCCATGCATGCTGAATTTAGTTTTCCGCCAGGGTTTGCGTCCCGGGTTGGTTCGCACCTGTCGTGTTTGCGTTATGAAATGTCCGTCCCGCACTGTTTGGAGAAAGTGGACGTGGCCCTGTCGTCGAGTGATTCGGGTTTTCAGTCATGTGACGGTCATTAACATTCACATTCTGGTAACTGTTTTCACGGCTGCTAGGCTTGTTGTTCAGTCCAACGTGATGGCTACTTCTGGTGTTTCCTCGCCTGGAGAAGGGCATGTACCTCAGAGGGTAGTTTTGTTGTGAGCTGTCATTGTTATGGTTGACGTCGTGGTGCCAGTCCTCTATGCTATCTGTCGTACGGTCAAGAGTTCCATCTCTGTTACCTGCATTGTAACTGGAATACCTATTTCGGGGGTTTTGTGCCCTTATCCCGTCATTAAATTCCATGTGGCATTAATTACTGGTGCTTCGTGTCCTTGTAACGCGGTCAGTAGTTCAATTGTTTTTCCCAAGGTTTGTGGCTGATTCACTACCAGATGATGTCTAATCACAACGGGGCAATGTACCATCGCAGAGATAAATTCACTTTGGGACATAAAAGTGTCAAAAAGTCTGCTCAACGATCCTAATCTCAAAAAATAGTTGGTCATTGTCTCATGAATCCCTCTAGGATTCTTCCCATTATTTATTTCGGCCCTAACCTTATATTGTGCTACCCCGCTCCAATACTTCTGAATGAACGCGGCCCTGAAATGCTGGTACTGGATGAGTTCTCCTAGTTAGTCTGAACCAACTCAAAGCATGCCCTTTTAGACATCTCTGAACTATCAGCATCTGATATGCGCCAGGAACCCCTCTTAGATTAAAATAGGACCCTAAGTCGTTGATGAACTGCTTGGCATTTTCTCGCGCGCTGTCAAATTGAGGAACGGGTAACTCGTTCAAAAAAGGCATATTTACTGACGCTAATAGACGTGCCTCAGGCGCATTTTGAAGGCGGTAACAGCCGTTAGATGACAATGGGTTATTTACACTGTCACTAGCTCTTTCTCCAATTTGTACAATAATGTCTGAGGTGACGGGAAGTGTGGAGATGTTGCTTTGTAAACGCCTTACGTCATGCCACAATACTTCCCTCACCTCAGCAATGGCTATTTCCTTAACCTGTTCTTGCACCGTATTGTATTGTGCGGTAACTATTTGTGTCAGTTCAGTTCGTGCTTTAATTATTTCATTGGCGTATGAATTTTGGCTTTCCCCAATTAAAGCTTTTACGCTCTGTAGTTCAGAGGCAATTCCCAATTCTAGTGCATCATGTTTCTCTTCTAAATTGACACAGGTAGTCCTCGTCTCATTTCTTAATTCCTCTAGTTTATTATTTACAGTCACAATTACATTATCATCTATGCTTCAGTTTCAGTGTACTCTGCCCTTATCTGTCTTACTTCTTCCTGAGTGGATCTCAATTCACTCCTTACAGTACAGATTTCGGCCTGCAGGTCATATCTAATTCTAAGAACCTCATTCATTACATTTGTAAACTATCTATCCATCTGGCTACTCATTTCACTCTGTTTTGCTGTAAATTTCAAATCATGTTCTTTTAATTGCTTGAGGATCTCCCCAAATTCGCCACTGTGTGTGTTGATCTTACAGTTCAATTCACCTAATTCATTTACTTGGCTATTAATTTTATTGTTCAGTTCGCTTAACTCATTACCTTGAGTGGAAATTTTACTGTCTATTAGGTTCATTTTTTCCAGCATTTGTTGCAATATGGTGTCCAGATTTACTGAACTTGTGTTCGCTGCCGGAGTGGGTAACCCTTCCTGCCTAATCTCATTCCCCGTATTACTTCCTACACTCAATTCCATCGCTTCAACCTTGCCACTTATTTCTAACACTTTATGATCAGCCATTTCGTTGTATGCTCTATTTTTCCGTTCCTGAGCAGCATTCACCTATTTTATAAGCAATTATATATGTTTTTAGCTCAAATTGTACGCTGTACAAAAGTGTTTATTTTATTTATTTCTTATTTTGATGCAAATTTTCTCCACCCTATTCCTACTGGCAGCATCTAATAACAAAAAATTACTTTTATCGTTTTTATTTACTCAATGTTGCAATCTTTGTTGGTTGCTGTGGTAATCCTGGGTAAAGGTTATCACTTTCACTAGGGCTTTTGTTCTCAAATTCTAGTAGTGCTGAAGAGGGCCGCTGTCGTCACTGTTGTCTAACATGCTTAGGGATTCGGACTTTGATGCTATGTCTGTCGCTGTCCTCTAAGGGTTTGCTATGGCCTCGCTGCTGCATCGGCTGAACTTCGACGGTCATGTCGGGGCGACGTCGTCACACATTGGTCACAATCTTTTAAGGATGACAATTTATGTAGCGTAGCTAGGACTTCGTTGAAGACAGCCTACGTTGAGGGTGTTAACTTGTAGTGTGCTCGTCAGGACATCGACGAACTTGATTCACGTTGACACGCTACTTTATGGCGTGTTGTGAGGACTTCGTTACAGGAAGCCCCGCCTTGAGGGTGCCAATTTATGAGGCGGCCCGGTCCGTAGTGAACCACGTCGAGCTCTTCCTTGTACTCAACACCTCACAATTAAGGATTGGTGGCGTGCGGAGATTAAGGATGGAGATTAAGATTGCAACTGTTTCGAAGTGACTTGTGATGTAGCTCTTGTGTGAATACTCTCATCTGAGCTTCAAGGAGTGGGCGCATCTTGACTTGTTGTGGGTTGAATGAAGAAGGCACCTCGAATTTTGTAGATGAAAGTTTACTATTGTCCTTAGACTCCTTTGCTCACCACCGTGAAGTTGTCGTCCCCATGGTTGCTGTGTTCAGTGTCACTTTATCCCGCATCAGTATTGTGATGTGGTGTGTAGAAACAACAGCGTGGCGTTGAGCTATATATATATATATATATATATATATATATATATATATATGTATGTATATATATGTATATATATATCGCGTTTGTTATATATTTACCTTTGCACTAATTCTCACTGGAACGATTGTTAAATACTGTACTTTGTCTTTGTGCATGGCGTGGAAGCGGATTTGTTAGACGACACCGAATACGCGTCCGTCTCCTCTAGATCACAGGACCGAAGCGTTCTTACAATAAAAACCTACTTTTAGACATTACTTTGAATTTCCCCCATTCTAGGTATTTTTTGGAGTTTGAAAAATCACGTGGACTAATATTAATTTTTCATTGGCTGGTACCTATCCACACTTACACACAATGTTCAAATTTTCCAGTTTAGGTCCTAATATCAAAGTCGCTCTCTCGTTCCTCACGGTTAGATAAATTATTCCAGCTCAGATTTTGCAAAGGCTCAGGCTAAATCCTGCAGTCTTTTGTTACAATCACGATCGCTAATTCTAAGAAAGAACGCTGTCCCAACAGGGCAGTACCTCGCACTGCCTTGGGCTGAGTCAAAAAATAGGTAATATTTCCGATCAAGTTAGTGTGTGGGAACCTGAATGTCCAGCAATGTTCAGAAAGTTTATATTGAGAAAAACATTTATGTTAGATAAGTATTGGTGTATTATTTATATATCTATATATGATTCTTGCTTATAGCCTGAATGTCCCTATGTGATAGGAACGAGTAATAATAATGATAAAAATAACAATAATAATTACAATTAGTCGTTCCTATCACATAGGGACTGTATCATGTTCCATTCATATACCATCATTACCATCTAAGGTCATATTGGCGACTTTGCCATTGGAACCACTGTTAATCATGTATGATTGTTTTATCTTTTGGTTGTCTTTAATTCACACACATTCACACTCTATTTCGTACTTCCAGTTCCTGGGGAGGGTAGGGAATAACCCTAGCTAAAGCAAAATACCCACCCCATAGGCGGCAATCAAATCCGGCACTTAAGGATTTGGAGGATAGCAGGTGAGCAATAGACCGCAAAGGCAATTTGATCTTTATATGAATAGTGCATAGAGTCCAAGAGCCGCGCCGTGGCTGAGTGGTTAGACCTCTGGCTCTCACCAAGGCGGGTTGAATCCCAGGCGACCGCAGTGACATTTGTGGTGGACAACATGGCGCTGGGGCGGGCTTTCTCCGGGATCTCCGGTTTCCACTGCAATCCCATTCCACCGGTACTGCATGTTCATCTCATGTATCCTCAGTGTCACCGCCTGTGGTGCATATGTAGTAAAAGCAGGCGTTAAGCACTACGTATTTCATTTTATAACGGCACATACTGAACCAAACAAACTCGTGTTTTTAAGACGTGTGCATGTATGTGTATGTGTGTGTGTGTGTGTGTGTGTGTGTGTGTGTGTGTGTGTGTGTGTGTGTGTGTGTGTGTGTGTTTTACATTTTCGCATAAAAACTGTCAGAACCTGTCATTATGAAACTTGGTCAACAATCCTAGCTTGGATCTCGCTTAGAAAATAGTCTGTGCCTATCTAACATCCAAATTACTTTGGGAAGGCAGAAAGACTGAAAAAATAGCCGTGATTTGAATTTTTCAGTCTAGCTCTACCTTCCCATATTTCGTCTTACATGTGTGAAAGAACAATTCATTTCCATGAATTGTTCCTAATAGTGCTCCGAACTATAAAGCCGAAGTATAAACTATAAACTATAAGTACTTAAAGTACTTACAACATAGTAAGTCGCGATTAAGGTAGTTGTCTCATGTGTGTGAGACCTCCTAGTTGATTACCGGGAAGAACACGAGTTAGTTGGAGAATTTAATGTCATGCTGGTGTGTTGGCCGTAGTATCTCAATGGTTAAGAGCAGCCGGACGGATATCGGAAGATCCGTGGTTCAAATCCCGGCTATGGATTGAATTTTTCAGTCTGATTCTATCCTTTTATAGTGCGTCCTACTCACGGGTGTTGTGAAATAATAATTAAATTCCATTATTTCTAATATTTGTCAAATTGGAAGCAATCATCTTTCAGTCGTTTCTGACGAAGATATAGAGAGTCATGGAGAGAGCTTTACACCTATAAAATGTGTAACGAAGCCACTTTTGTGAAGGCATATAACGATTAATAGAGAGAAAAGTACGCTTTTAACAGCATATTTTGTAGAAGTAGGTAGAAAAATTAAGATTTCATTCTAATGCGTCTCTTAGCAAGTAATTCCCTCTTATTCCCTGTTCAGAAAATTCCTGCTGGTATTCCTTGTTAGTTTTATTGTTGTCTTCCGTCACACGTTTTAATATAATTTGTTTGCTCACATTGTGTTTCGATTTTCAACGAAAATCATACGTTTCAACGTTCTATACTATCCATAATCACATTTCAAATGCTTCTGATAGTGTTTTTTATTTATTTCGGCATTTCATGCAAACTTCCTGTCCTAAATAATGCTACATTGCCCATTAAGTAACATAACTATCTCTTAATTATAGTTATCGCCAAACAATTTGGCACGTGCAAAATTCTTTGGAACTAGTGGGCGAGTCTAAACCAGTTAGGGTTGTAAATGTCTTGGACCTCACGTCTCTCACCCGCCATTAAGCACTGGAAGCAGGTTCCCGGTCAGTGAGGATACTTAGCTACTTATTGCAAATAGCGAAACTGCCACATGTTTGTTTTATATAAGTTTTCATTTAGAAATGAAGAGAAACGTTTTATACGAGTTCCTGTTTATTGTCAGTAATAGTGATGGTGAAATGTCGCATAGAAGACTGCAATAATATAAAACTGATGGTGATCGATAGTGATATAGCCTAGAGTGCAGCAGTGTCAGGTGATCAAATTTCTGCACACAATGAGTTTATCTTCCTATTGCTGTAGCAGGGTGTGAAGTGGATTGAAAACGTCATAAAAGAGCAACTGACTCGCTCCAGAAGCCAATTTGTTTGGCAAACCTATATCTATTTCTACAGGGGACGCTTTTTACTGTAAATATAACAACATGCTCCATTGCATGATAATATTACATGTTTTAGTTTTCTTTTAGTTTACAGTTTCTATTGTATCAGGCGAGATTTTATGATGCCTACTGCTGCTAGTATGGCAATGAGGACTGAAATCTAGAAGAAGTTAAGCGTATTTTTAAACGGTAACTATTACATATTTACAAGATATCAAGAGTTTAAATTAAAATAATTTTATTTATTTGATTTTGTTAATCATCGTGCTATTTTAGTTGATCAAAGTCTATTGACTTCACAAATCTGTGGAATGTCTTAGTGAATTTCGTTAGTAGTTCGTTGTCCTTACTTGGACATCTCTATACAGTTTACATTGCTTCTTGTTTGAGAACAGATGATGTTTCTATTTTACAATATTCCTTTTTTAAAAATTAATGTCCTCCTACGTTAAGTCATATCGGAGGATGTATGAAATGAGTGAAAATACTCAAATAAGCCCACGAGCCATATAGCTTAGAGATATCAGATATCCATCTTTCAGGTTAAGGGAAAATCCCAGAGAAAATCTTATACAGATAACTCACCTGACCGAGATTTGAACGTCGAATCTCTTGAATATGAGGCAGACACGCTACCCCCACCATATAGAGGGGGTACTTTCGCCACCACTTACCTATTATAGGTAGAGGAAGTACTAATTTGGATACCAAGTGAAATAGCTCCATAGTAAGTTGTGAGGTACGCTTTTACGAGGGTTCGGTTTCGATTCTCGAGACCTCCCAAACCATGGATTTTCAAGGTTTCTCCATATCGGCAGGCGAATGCTGGTTTGTTTCTCTTCTGCAACGACTTCCTAACTCTCATTTCTTGTACCTACCATCTTTAATGTCGTGCATTTTAGGGTTGGATCAGGCTAAGGTTCTGTGTGTCTGCTGGAAGCTTGAGGTGCGTTTTTGTGGAGGTTTGCCATCGGTCTCGAATGTCTATTTACCTCCAACTGCCCTTCCGACCCCCAGAGGTTAGGGACGTATGGGTAATCTTCGGTGGCGTTGGATGCGTTCGAACGTGGGATCCACGTCCATATTTGTAGACATCGTCATCCTGATCTGATCACCCTTCGGGTCTCTGCCTCATTTCTCCATCCCAGGAGACACGGTAAACGCATAAAACGCCAAAGATACTCCTGCAATACTCTCTTCTGTTCCGGAGGTTCTTTTTTGTAATTCTAACCTCTATCTTTTACCATATAGGATTGGTTGTTAGTGTTCAATTGATATTTAGCTTTTATTTTTAGACGTTCTTCTGCTGGTGTGGTTCTCAGCGTTCCATTTTATATGGGGTATGAAAGATCGCTTAATTTGGCTCAGAGGCCTCTTTATCGCACTTGAGGTTCTTTTATGTGCCCTAAGCCTACGACACGTTTATGTCCCTTACGAAGAAAGCATGCTAAGGAGTTTTAATCCTGAAAATAACCATCGCCCTCCATCGGGTTTTAACTGGAGTCCTCGGGAACAAGAGGCTAGCTATGTTACCTTGGACCACGGAGGATGACATGAGCTTAGCGGGTATACATGTCCATTAGGTCCATTAAACACAACATAAATGAATGAATAATAAATAATAAACAAATAAATAAATAATAAACATCTGTCAGCGTGCACGACTATCTGCCCGTCTGTCAGTGAAATGTGTAATGCTTAACGCCCGCTTTTACTACATACGGCACCGCAGGCGATGACACTGATGATCCATGAGATGAAGATGGAGCACCGATGGAATGAGATGGCGGGGGAAAGCGGAGATCCCGGAGAAAACCCGCCCCAGCGCCATGTTGTCCACCACAAATGTCACTTTGCGGTTTCCTGGGATCGAACCCGGGCTGCCTTGGTGAGAGCCAAGCAGTCTAACCGCTCAGACACGGCGCGGCCCCATCTGTCAGTGAATCTGTGGATGTGAACGAATTGTAATTTCCATATCAAATGAAAAATACAAAGCTCATTAAAAGTAACAATTTGTCTCATGCAATTTTTGTAACATTAAATATTTACGATATGCTGCTTGATGTTTGTTTTAATTTCGTGGTACTTTATAGTATGCTCTGTAGACAACATTTTGTTTCCCACGAAGGGGCAATATCAGACAAACAGTGTACAGTATTCCACAGGAGAGAAAGTCTCCTGTGCATGAGACGCCGGGGTAGTTGAAGAAGATTTCCACACCCTCCCTGGATAGATTTATGACACCCCATGCCAGTTCTGTTATAGACCATTCAAAAGCATTCAGACGTCTTCTACTTTTGTGAATGAATCTTCTCGGTTTTGGTGTACAGAGTGAACAAGGCACATGCTCCTTTTTAACGGTTCTACTCCTTGTGTAGCGTGCGTTTTCTGTCACACACATTCGTTGTCCTTATCCCACTGTGTAAGGGTGGCACTGGCTGACACATTCCTTTCAGGGACTTTCTTTG
>CM060948.1:193734952-193759952 GCA_030765055.1 Mantis religiosa | reverse complement strand
GTTCGACACCTCCATGTACCCCCGATTTGTATTTTTATATACTTTCTCGCAAACTTAGGGGGAATATAATACAAAAGATAAATAACTCACGATTAGTTTTACCATTGGATTTACCATTCATAAACTGAATGGTGTTGTGGTGTTTATTGATTATTAAATGCATGGATTGCAACTGCAAAATTTTCATATGTAACAAAGTTGAAACAGGTAAACGAGCAGTCACGAGTTTATCAACATTATTATCATTGGGGTTCTTGATTGAATCGATAAGTCAGAGAATGAAGCACAAAATTCCAATGAGAAAAATACATTTCAACTCTAGCAAACACTCCACAAAATAAAACCAAGGAGGATACGAAACGGAAAATCTACAAGACCATGGCGCCCCAGTGCTGATGGATGGTAAGAAGTCTGAATGGTAGTAAAAAAGGAAAAAATTGAAATTCAGACAGAGGAAATTATATTTTAACAAAGAACTAAAGAGTGCGCTAGACTGTACATTATAAAAAAGTATTATATTGGCAAAGAACTGCATATCTATAAATTATATTGTAAAAATTGAAGAAAATGAGCATAGTTGGAAACACCAATATGAACTTCTTGAGTGAATAAAATAATACTGTTCTTAATTAACAATTATAAACCGTTGAGAACAGAGTGTATCATACACCGTAGAAAAAAATGGAAGTAAAGTGAAAGACTGCGAGGAAGGACTGCCGCCTAATTCTTGAAGTGAAGAAGAAAACAGCGTGCACGCGTCAAAAATTATTCCTGTCTTGTGATATTAATACGTGCAAAAAGGACATAAATGAATGTTAAATACTCTGAAACTAGCACTGGCTTTTCTTTTTGAACGATAGACTGAACAAGTATACCATTTTAAAAGAGAAAAAGTTTCTCCACTTAACGCTTACATCAGATTCCCTCTACCCAATATCGTTTATATTTATATGCTTGATACGAAATGCAGTGTTGAAAGGCCATTTTCCTATCCATGAGGAATGACAGAAAAGAAACGCCCCTACATTTGTAATTCCTCAGCACACGGCATTACCGGATTTTTTCAGTAGACTCTCCTCTGCAACTACAGTTGCAAAAAGTCTTAACAATGAACAATAGCATTGTTCCAGTGTGAAAAATGGAACTCTGCACAGACGGTCGATCAATGACAATTATGCAGCGTACTGTCATTGAGTTCTTGACAACAGAAGGTGTCACCTCAAACGAAAGTCATCAGAAAATGAAAGACGTTTATGGTGATTATATTGATATTAGCACTGTGCGTTATATTGGGCAAGTAACTTTATGGCTTTACTTAGTTATCCGAAGACCTTTGCGAAATGTTTACCTCAGATTCTGATGTCTGAAATGAAACGAAGTACATCAACAGGGTCGCCATAAATAACTTGTACTTTTCAACGAATTTCTTTTTGTATGAAATGTTCTGCTGTTAACAATTCAATGGCAGGTAGTTGCTTAACTCCCATTGACCGACCGACTTTTTACGTTTTAACAATACCATCATTCATTGCTAAGGCTTCCCAGCAAATGGAACTGTAAAGGAGAGTCTTCTATAGTAATCTGCCTCAAATAAGAGCGATCTTGCTCTAAACATATCAGTGTGTACAACGAGAGGGTCCATGATATAGCGACGGTGGACTCTTACGCTGCTGACTGGTGGAGGGAAATTCAAGAACTCGGCGATTACATAATATGTATAAGATAGTCTGCCTACATGTATAAGATAGTCTTTCAGTTGAATTAAAATTTCCGAGTTTCAGGTAATTAAATGTTACTATGATATCGTGTTGAACGTTTCTTCTATGTTTATCCTAAGATTCCATATGTGCTCTGCGAGTTATTCCATTGTAATACTTCTTCTTTCAATATACTGTTTTCTTCAATCTTCACCATGATTTTGGAGAAGGAATTCATTTGCCTATATTTCGCCCTCATTGTTACTTCAATATCTTCATTCTAAAATCTTGCTCCTTCCTCTCTTTATATTCCTAATCAGAAAGTATCCATAAATATACTGATCAATTGATCATACCTTAATTCACTTCTTTTATGTTTTTTTTTTCCATCTAGTCAACATATAAACCTCACAAATAACCAAGAAGTGATCTTCAATGAGCTTACTCCCTCTATATAACCGGTAGCCCAACTGCCCCCTCTCTCGTATAAGTAGATATCCCTTCGTGCGTTAAAACAGTTGCAGAAACAAACATGACAATACCAATTACACACCACAGTGACGTGAAAGAACTTTACTCTGCTCAGAGTGACAGAGGCAGTCCCCAGGTTTGAACGATAGGGTTTTCTAACGTTTTCCACTTTAGTTACAGGGACTTAATTTTCGAGGGAATACACTCACTTGTTTAAGTTGCTATTGCCTAACATTAAGGACCACACATTGTGAAGTGCCGTAACAAAATTCGTGCAAACATGAAGACACGCAATATTTCACTGTCATTTGCTCCTTCTCTATTAATGTTACTGCTGTAATATTATTATTATTATTATTATTATTATTATTATTATTATTATTATTATTATTATTATTATTATTATTATTATTATTATTATTATTATTATTATTATTATTATTATTATTATTATTATTATTATTATTATTATTATTATTATTATTATTATTATTATTATTATTATTATTATTATTATTATTATTATTATTATTATTATTATTATTATTATTATTATTATTATTATTATTATTATTATTATTATTATTATTATTATTATTATTATTATTATTATTATTATTATTATTATTATTATTATTATTATTATTATTATTATTATTATTATTATTATTATTATTATTATTATTATTATTATTATTATTATTATTATTATTATTATTATTATTATTATTATTATTATTATTATTATTATTATTATTATTATTATTATTATTATTATTATTATTATTATTATTATTATTATTATTATTATTATTATTATTATTATTATTATTATTATTATTATTATTATTATTATTATTATTATTATTATTATTATTATTATTATTATTATTGTTTTTGTCATTATCAGTAGTAGCACATAGTAGCACATAAGTAGCACATAATAATAATACAAATAATACCTAATAGAACAACAATAATAGCGAACAAATGACACTAAAATGCAACGTGTTTTCACGTTCGCATGGTCTTCTTACGACGCTTTGGAATGCGTATTGTCTGTAACGTAAGATAATAACATCCTGTAGAGAATGTAAAAAATGTGATGTGCTGCAGTCACATAACCTTCGCTGCTCTTATATGAACTATTCTTGAACATGCTTATTCGTCTATTTTATGTTAATCGAGATGAACGTTAGCGTATTGCTAATTTTCTTGTAAGTGGAAGGGTAGTATGAGAGTGCAGTAGACTGTAAGATATAAGCAAATGTTTTAAACCTGGTCGCTATATGTTGTTTTTGACATTTCATTCTCTTTTTGTGGCCAAGGGTTAAAAATGATTAACTAATGCCCATTTGATAAATGTATAAGCATTGTAAAATTCACTGAGCGGGATGGCTTAGACTGTTTCGGGAGGCCAGGGTTCGATTCCCGTGGCCGACCTACCTGACCCATGGGCTTTTTCGAGGGTTTTCCCGGGCCGCTTGTTGAAAGCTGGGTAGGTTAATTACATCCCTCGAATTTCCTGTCTCTCCGTTTAAGCTCCATTATAATTTCATATCATCTCTCATCTAGTGGTCTCTTTCAGGGTAGAAGTGTCGGCGGGTGTCTCGGCGGTGCATGGCAGGATGATATGCTCTGAGGAAAGCTACTTCCTCCTCCGGTAGGTCGGTTGCTGGTCTCCGCTCCTCTGCTGGGGCTATTTCGGGACCGCCAGCCAGGGACCTTTGGGGCTCGGATCGGCTGCCTTGGTACCATTAGGGCTCGGCTGCTGGGCTCGTTGCCGTCCCGCTGTAGGGGAGCGAGTTCTTTGTCCTAGCCTGTCGGGGGAAGTGTCTATCCAAGTAAACTGTAGGGAACCTGCTCTCTTGTACTGGCGTGACTCCTTGGGTCGGCCGCCCTCATCCTTCCGCTTTTCATTTAAGATTTATGTTGTTCACAGACAGCACCTACACACACCGACACAAACGGATCGTTTTCTAAATATGTTTTTAGGATTCAAGGGACCTCAAAACGTTTATTTGAAATCTAGGAATCAAAGATTTGGGTGGAACGCAATAGTTTCCAAACTTCGGTAAGGGAAGGAGTAAAAAGAGCTATGGATGGATACGGACAACCTAAAAACTTATCATTTTCCAGTCTATTATTGCCTCAAAAATAAGGACTCTGTAACTAAAGTGGACGTTCTAAGCGTTTTCCGGTTGTTCACACTTTTCTTTTCTACTATCACGGAGTACACAGGTTACTTTAAAATTGGGAACTGCCCCTACTCGTGGTAAAGCTCAAGTTCGCTGACGCCACTGAGGTGCGTGAATTGCCCGGCTTGCTAGGCTCTGCAACTGTTTTAACGCAGGAAGGAATATTTGCTTAAGCGAAAGACGAGCCATTTAGACCACCCGAAATAGTTATAGGTAATTAACCAATTTTGAAATAATAATATTGTAACAAATGAAAACATCAGTTGAAGCTAACACACTCTTTTTGTCATTTAGGAGTTGAATGATACGTAAACGTTACACTCTAAACATTGTTGTACACACTCAGAACAAAACTAGATATTAGGTTTGGTGGAGCCTAACGTTCGTTTGGCGTGTTTTCAAGATATGGCTGTGGAACGCACGTTGACAAACAGCTAGCAGAGTTTGAGCCTTTGTGTTTTATATTCGTGATTACCATTCACAGGTGCATAAGTTATGCTTGGGTTTGCATAATACATTTTGAAAATAAAAGAGATCAATTATCTGATCGCCTTGTGCTTTAATTGGTGTTTCTCGATGTTTAATACTGCGGTACATTAATGTTTTCAGATTCAAGTTCATGACGTTCTCATGTGGCGGCTTTCTTTAAAAAATTTTAACTCGCTTACAAAATGATACCCATTGTAGTAGTTAGGGTAAAATGACTTTATTCCTCCATTGACAATTAATTCGGAACTTGCTTACCATCGTTTGATAACTTTTCTACGAATAGCTACAGGTTTGCTTTGAATGTAACATGGCATTGATATTTTAATCCATTCCTATGATTATTTATTCAGCTTTTTTCTTTATCGAGCTCGCTCATTTAATGCAGCCAGGAGTGAATACATATACTCTGAAGTATCTTAGACATATTATTTCACAAATTAGTATTTTTTTCCATGGGTGTTTACCTGAAATATAACTGCCCTTTTTAAATCAATGAATTTTATTAGCTACAGTTTGGCCGGCCGTTCTCCGGCTCTGACATTTCTCAAGAGAGGGAAGTGGGATGTTGCCAGTTTTTAGCGGGAATTTCAAGCAAAGGAGCATGGGTATTTTAAATATTTCACGCATTTGCATATTTCACGAACCGGTAGTTATTTTATTATAACTTATAGACACTAAAAATCAGAACTCACGTACACACAAAATAGCAAAGAAACTTCACCAACGCAAGTACCAAAAGCAACTGAAGCCACGTGGTCAAAAAAAAACTGTATTTAGAAGCCATGCCTAGCGGTGACAATGCTGGTTGGCGCTAGCAGACAGTTTTGACTTCCTGACCACGACACAAGATGTACAGAATCCCAGTACTACCAACAGAAGCAGTTAAGGTGTGAAGGAAGTATTCCAGGTGTTGTATTGAATATCTTGTATGATAATGAAATTGCAATTTGGATTCCAGTGTTCTAGAGCTAAATATAGCCTTATATTTTCATTCTAAACATAATTTTGAGGATATGTTTTCAATTGCTCATTACTGTATGCTGGTGCTATTAACTTTGTCCCTCCGCCTCCTGCAACCTCAAAACGTCAGGACCGGGGATCCACGTCCGTACTGTAGTCATATATTGGCAGTTTGGCAGTTTTGAAACGCGTGAAGGAGGCAAGCGGCATTTGTTGGAAACCTCACAAATAATTTTGTTACCGAAGCAAGGAAGTTTATTCACGTTTTCTCTCCACTAAATTTACCATTTTTTCGTATACTCAGGAGAATATGCTTACTTAAACCATCTGAAAGTAGACATTATCAATAATTAGTAATTTGGATATGAATACAAGCTTCCATGAAATGTAACATATTAGTGAATGGATCCATTCTCATCACTGATTATTAAGCGGTGGTCCTCACCAAACTTAGGTCATTCAATACAGCAGCTGCATATTATGTGGCTTATTTGAGAAGAGTCATTAGCAAATGTTAATTTGCATAAGCACAATTTTGAATGAAATAAGGCTTGATTCAGGTCAGTTTTACTTTACTAACCGTTGAACTTGGTGTGGCTTATTTGAGAAGAGTCATTAGCAAATGTTAATTTGCATAAGCACAATTTTGAATGAAATAAGGCTTGATTCAGGTCAGTTTTACTTTACTAACCGTTGAACTTGGTGTCGATTATTTGAGAAGAGTCATTAGCAAATGTTAATTTGCATAAGCACAATTTTGAATGAAATAAGGCTTGATTCAGGTCAGTTTTACTTTACTAACCGTTGAACTTGGTGTGGATTATTTGAGAAGAGTCATTAGCAAATGTTAATTTGCATAAGCACAATTTTGAATGGAATAAGGCTTGATTCAGGTCAGTTTTACTTTACTAACCGTTGAACTTGGTGTCGATTATTTGAGAAGAGTCATTAGCAAATGTTAATTTGCATAAGCACAATTTTGAATGGAATAAGGCTTGATTCAGGTCAGTTTTACTTTACTAACCGTTGAACTTGGTGTGGATTATTTGAGAAGAGTCATTAGCAAATGTTAATTTGCGTAAGCACAATTTTGAATGGAATAAGGCTTGATTCAGGTCAGTTTTACTTTACTAACCGTTGAACTTGGTGTCGATTATTTGAGAAGAGTCATTAGCAAATGTTAATTTGCATAAGCACAATTTTGAATGGAATAAGGCTTGATTCAGGTCAGTTTTACTTTAGTAACCGTTGAACTTGGCTTCACCAAGATGGAGCAATGGACTGATAAGGAAATGTATTTTTACTGGTAGGTACTGCTAATTAAATGAGAAAACACTAAATATGTTGTTTGTTAACGACACTGCCAATTACCAGAATAATGTCAGTATCGTCGGCGTGCAGACATTATATACGTTACTATTTATAGCCTACCTTTTATCATCTTTGTGCAATTTAATTAGAAACTTACTTGGTTTTCTTTCAGAGTCATTAAAAATGCGGATGTGTTCTGAAACTTCAACTATTTGCTGAAATCCCGTTCTGTTATTTGCAATATAAATCTTAAGTGAGACATATTAACTTTGGCTTGTTAATTCTCTAAAGGCTTTCTGCTATGTCTGCTTAACTAATTAGTCCTCGGTTTGGTGGTTTGTTAGCGCATTGTGGCTTGCGCTTCATTCTCTGCTTTCGAGATTTACCGAGGTTAAGCTTAGCTGTGGTATGTGCGTGTGTGTGTATTTGTATGTGTTGTGTGCGTGCGTGCGTGTGTGTGTGTGTGTGTGTGTGTGTGTGTGTGTGTGTGTGTGTAATTTAGTTTGTGCTTTCAAGGAGGCAAGGGCGAAATTTAGAGGCTTACCTAATTCCTCAGGTTAATGATGGTGATAGCGATGATGATGATACATACAGGTGAATTCTTAATGAGTATGTCAGAGGTAAAGTCATCGTTATTTCGCGAAATATGATAATATAATTGGATTGCCAATTTTATGTGTTTACGCGGTAGCAACAAATAGGAGTACTATTCTGATATATTAAAATACCTTAAAAATTAGAATTGGTGATTTGTAGGCTGCGTAAGTGTTAAAATAATTTCTGAAAATTGACGTTATGTATATTTTCGTTTCCTGAACCACCATTTTTTTAGTATCTTAAAATTAAGTAGTACGAGGCCGTTATCACATATAGTTTACCACTCTCCATTACAAACAACAAAACCCTGTGCTGTAACTAGAAGAACGTGGGAGACTTTTACTTGTCATGCACCTAAGCATAGATTCTTACGTCAATGTAAAGTTCTCCTTGATAAATGCAGTGTTGGGGTAGGAGAAGTATAGAAGTGCACATTTTACTGGGGTTATCATAACAACTCGTTGCTAAAGGTAATGGATACGTACTAAATGTTAAGATGTTATCAAATATAACTTTGTAAATGCTGTCTGCTTTTGCGTTAACGCTGAGAGTCTCTTGCTTATGAATTACCGACAATATTGTGACTTTGTGGGTTCGTGAAATGAAAAGTCCAATTTCACCACTCAAAAATGTTCTTTATTTCCACCGACTTACAGTTTAACACTTGCCAATTACACAGAATTACGTGCTGCACACAATTACAATTCACCAGTTCGTCCGTTACAATTTCCTTGTACTCGCGATTACGTAAACTCCGATGCACGCACAGTCTTCTCGTTCATTAACACGTCCTTCGCTAGCACGTCAAACACTGACTGACTCACTCCTAATTGAAGTCCCTTTTATAGGAATATCCTGCTATTCTAGAAGTCTCTGGTTTTCCGCAAATTACCCGAACGTTCCATAGGAGAGGAGAAGGGGAGAGAAACTTCGAGGGACAGTGACATTTCCCTCAAATAGTGACAGAGACCGATGAGTGGGCGTGGCCCAGTGCCTAGGGTCCCTCCCAACTGTCGCCTGTCCGTCCCTTCCCTAATTGGGTGACACTGCTCCCTCCTCAAAGCTGGTCGTCCCGAACAGCACCATCGTAGCGTGCAAGACGATCCAGGTGTACCACCAACATCTTCCCCCGGGGAACCTTCTGGATGCGGTAGACCACGTCGTTAATCCTCTTCACCACTCGGTACGGTCCTTGCCATGGCTGCTGGAGCTTCGGGCAGCGTCCCTTGGTCCGGGTAGGACGGTACAACCAGACCAGGTCACCTTGCTGGAACCCTTGGCTGTTGGCTTGCCTGTCATATCTGGTCTTCATGCGGTCGCTGGCCTTCTGGATGTTCTGGCGAGCCATCTCGTGCTTGTCGTGGAGATGGTCCACCAAGTTCTCCACATACTCGGTCGCTGGCTGTTTCGCTTCCGGAGGGCTTCCAAAAGCCAGGTCACAAGGGAGGCGTAACTCTCGGCCGAACATTAAGCTGGCTGGCGTCATCCCAGTTGTGTCGTGTGTAGACGAGCGATAGGCCAGCAAGAACAGTGGCACCTTGACGTCCCAGTCTCGCTGATGGCTGGCCACGACTTTCCTCAGGTGTTCCTCTAAGGTCTTGATGTACCTTTCGACCATGCCGTCCGATTGGGGATGTAGAGGCGTAGTGTGAGTCTTGTTCACCCCAAGCCTTTGTAATGCCTCCTTCATTAGGTTGGACTCAAAGTTGGTACCCTGGTCACTGTGTAGCTCTAACGGCACCCCAAATCGACAGAACACTTGCTCCACGAGGCAGTCTGTGATTGTCTTTGCCTCTTGGTTTGGGATGGCATACACCTCCGGCCACTTGGTGAAGTAGTCCACGACCACCATTAGGTACTTGTTGCCTCGGTCGGAAACTGGGAACGGTCCAGCAATGTCAACGGCGAGCCGTTCGAATGGCGCTCCGACGTTGTACTGCTGCATGCGACCCCGGCTCCTAGTCTGGGGGCCGCGACTCGCCATGCACACGTGGCACTGACGGCACCATCTCTCAGCATCTGCTCGGAGCCTCAGCCAGTAGTAGCGCTGCCGTAGTTTGTCAATCGTTCGGTTCGCTCCCAGGTGTCCTCCCGAAGTACCGGCGTGTACTTCCTCCAGGACTTCCGGGACCTTACTCCGGGGAAGTACCAACTGCTCTCTCTGCGTCTTCCCATCGGGTGATTCCCATACCCGGAACAGCACGCCCTCTCTGATCTTCAACGAGTCCCATTGGGCCCAGTACGACTTGTAGGTGGCGCTCCTTGGTGCGATATCCTCCCAGGTTGGTCTTGTCCCTGCCTCCACTTCCCTCAAGAGTGGCCCCAAGTCTGCGTCCGCCAGCTGCTCCCTCCTCAGGCCTGCGCTATCCCAACCGTCCGCAGGCACTGCCACAACTACTCGGACTGCTGCGGCACGCTCCTTCTCTTCCACTCTTGTGCACTGGCCGCACTCTTCTGGACAGGGTCTTCGGGACATGGCGTCTGCGTTACCGTGGCTCTTCCCTCTACGATGTTCCGAGGTGAAGTCGTACTCCTGCAGCCTCTGGACCCAACGTGCTGTCTGGCCTTCCAGGTTCTTAAAGCTCAATAGCCAGGTTAGGGCGGAATGGTCAGTCCTCAGGTGGAATGGCTGACCGTACAGGTACTTGTGGAAGTGCTCCAAGGTCTTTACTACCGCCAATAATTCTCGTCGGGTGACGCAGTGGTTCTTCTCTGCCTTGGATAGCGTCTTGCTGTAGTAGGCTATGACCCGCTCATGGCCGTCCTGGATCTGCGACAGGACACCTCCAATGCAATGGTCGCTGGCGTCGGTGTCCACAATGAAGGCGCCACCCGGTTGTGGGAAACCCAAAATTGGAGCACTGCACAGGGTTTCCTTTAGGTGCTGGAAAGCGTTTTCGGCGTCCTCTGCCCACACATAAGGCCGGTGTTCCTCTGTCAGGCGGGTGAGTGGTTTTGAGATGTTGGAGAACCCCTTTATGAAGCGGCGGTAATAACTGCACAGCCCCAGGAAACTGCGCAACTCTTTCCTATCCTTTGGGCGAGGCCAATCTCTCACAGCCTGTGTCTTCTCTGGGTCTGTGGCCACTCCGGTTGCTGAGACTATGTGGCCTAAGTAGTTCACTTTCTTGCGGAAGAGCTGGCACTTCTTCGCGTTCAGCTTCAAGTTGGTTGTCTGCAGTCTCTGTAGCACCTTACTCAGATTCTCGAGGTGATCTTCAAAAGTCTTCCCGACGATGATGATGTCGTCCAGGTATAGCAGGCAAGCATCGTAAGTCAGCCCTCTCATCACTGACTCCATGAGGCGTTGGAAGGTAGCTGGTGCGTTGCAGAGGCCAAAGGGCATAACCGTGAACTGCCAAAGACCTTGGCCCGTCGAGAATGCGGTCTTCTCCTTGTCTCTCGGGTCTAGAGCTACCTGCCAGTAGCCCGACTTCAGGTCCAGGGTCGAGAACCACTGTGCACCAGCTAGCGTGTCCAGGGTGTCGTCAATCCGGGGTAAGGGAAAGCAGTCCTTCCGGGTGACAGCGTTCAGCTTTCTGTAGTCTACGCAGAAGCGCAGCTCGCCGTTCTTCTTCGTCACCAAGACTACAGGGGAGCACCAAGGGCTGTCGGACTCTTCAATCACTCCCCTGGATCTCATGTCCTCCAGCATGTCTCGTACCGCCCCTTGCTTCGCCAGCGGAACGCGTCTATGTGGTTGCCGAATAGGCCGGGCGTCTCCGGTGTCGATGCGGTGAAGCACTTTGTCCGTGCGGCCGTAGTCACTATCGCCTTGGCTGAAGACGCGCTCGTATCGCCCCAGTAGTTGTCGAACCTGCTCCAGCTGTTCTGCGGTCAGGTGGTCGGCCGCCCTCTCCAGTAAGCCTTCTAGCCGGGGCCCCAGGTGTTGCTTCGGCGCCGGCTCCTGTGTCTTGTCGATTGCTGTTACGCTCACTACGGGCTCGCACGTTCCCAACTCCGTCCCGGCCTGGACGTCGTGATCGGTGTCCGTTGGATTTAGCAGTCTCACTGGCACCTCCTCTCGGCACGGCAGCAATGCCCTGGCTACACACAGTCCGTGTACAGGCGTCTTCTGGTCCAGCATCATGTTCCTGGTTCTCTGGCCCTCAAGTCGCGCCGTCACCACCACCTCGCTCCTCGCGGGAACAACCACGTCTTCGTCCAAGACGACCCTGCACATTCCAAGGCGCTCTTCGGGTTGACGGAGTATAACATCTTCTCCGTTAAGCCGCAGGACCTTCTTGCCGACGTCGACCGTCGCCTCATGGCTCCTGAGGGCATCCAGTCCCAGGATCACCTCCTCAGCCACCTTCGCGACGAACACCCACAGACGCACGGCACTCCGTCCCAAGTTCAGCTCCAGCAGGGCCTCCTTCTCCACAGGCAAGGTGTCGCCCGATGCCGTGACAAGCTGGTATGGCCGGCTTGGCTTCCTTGTCGGTAAACCCTTCGCCACGTCAGGTCTGATGATGGTCACGGCCGCCCCGGTGTCCACTAGCACGCGGCACGTCTTCCCTCTTACCCAACCGTCCGCGATGAGGCTGTCATCCATACGCCGGCTGACGGCGCGCAGTGTCACTCGAGGGGATGGTGGTGATGGCGCCGACGTGCCCCTCTCCACGACGGCCCTTACTCGTTTTCCGGCTGCTCTTCCTGGTGTGGGCAGTCTCTCTGCAGGTGTCCGGGCTGTCCACACCCCCAACACAGGCCACTAGGTGTTCGCCGGCGTCCCTCAGCTGGTCTCCTGTCTCCGGCGTAGCGGACACTCCTCGTTCTCGACGTCGGGATGGATGTTATTTTGGCCGCCTCCATCCTTAATGCCGCTGTCAGCGCCTCGTGGATGGTTTTATATTCCCCGAGCATTAGGCGCTGACGAATCTCCGTGTCCCGTACCCCGTCGACAAAATTGTAGGCGGCTTCCCGGGATACGAACTCCAGTGGCAGGTCAACCAAGGCCTTGCTAGCCAGCTGCTCGATCGCAATGGCGAACTCCTGCAGCGTCTCCCCCGGCTGCTGTGACCTTGCCTTTAGCTGGCTGCGGTATGCTGCGGCTAAGCGGTGGTTCCCGAAGCGATCCTCCAGGGCTTCCCAGATGTCCTTGGGCGCCGCCGTCATCTGCACCGCGTTTAGGACTTCCGCGGCTCTTCCCTGGAGGCTGGCTATTAACTGTGTGGCCTCCTCCTCCAGTGACCATCCGTTGTGCCTGGCCACTGTGTCGAACTGGCGCCGGAAGACCTCAAACGTTGACGCGCCGTCATACTTGGGAGGTTTGACGCGCGGCGATGTTATGTCGCGTCCCGGTGCGTCGGCCTTCAAATCCTTCAACCTCCTGCCGACGACGTCCTCCACCATGGCGCTCAGGGACTTGGCGCTGTTGTCGGCCTTTCCTTCCAGCTCATTAACGCGGCTCGCGAGGTCTCCGACGCGTTCGTCCACCTGGCCGATCCTATTGCCGAGTCCCGTGACGTCCTCCCTCACGCCGGCCAACTGTTCCTCAAATTTCGTGGCGAGGGCCTCGTTCGCAACCTTCATTTCTTCCATCTTCTCCGTGAGGTTATCGTTAGCCGTCTTCATTTCTTCCAGCTTTGCGGCCAGGTTGTTATTTGTAGTCTCCAGCTTCGCGGCCAGGCTGTTATTTGCCGCTTCCGTCTTCTCTGTTAATTCGGCCTTCATTTCCATCATCTTCTCCAAAATTTTTTCCAATGCCGCGTCCATGGTTGGAATGTTCGGTGATGTTATCTTCCCGCTTCCTGACACCAGTGTGACTTTGTGGGTTCGTGAAATGAAAAGTCCAATTTCACCACTCAAAAATGTTCTTTATTTCCAACGATTTACAGTTTAACACTTGCCAATTACACAGAATTACGTGCTGCACACAATTACAATTCACCAGTTCGTCCGTTACAATTTCCTTGTACTCGCGATTACGTAAACTCCGATGCACGCACAGTCTTCTCGTTCATTAACACGTCCTTCGCTAGCACGTCAAACACTGACTGACTCACTCCTAATTGAAGTCCCTTTTATAGGAATATCCTGCTATTCTAGAAGTCTCTGGTTTTCCGCAAATTACCCGAACGTTCCATAGGAGAGGAGAAGGGGAGAGAAACTTCGAGGGACAGTGACATTTCCCTCAGTTAGTGACAGAGACCGATGAGTGGGCGTGGCCCAGTGCCTAGGGTCCCTCCCAACTGTCGCCTGTCCGTCCCTTCCCTAATTGGGTGACAATATGCATGCTTGCCTTGGCCTTGCATATACGAGGCACCAGACCAATTGTGGAAACATGGAGGAGGGGAATTAAGAACTACAAAAATATTCTAAAACAGGTTTTGCAAGGAGGTTAGCTTGAAAAAGAATGGCAGTTATCCTAATAAGTCCTATTTTCAATAACAGCAGTAAAGTAATCTCTACAGTGGCATCATTTCTTCTTTACTTTATTTTTCTTTCTTTCCTCTTTTATTTAACGTCTTCATTGTAGTTCCTTTCGAACAAAGAATGAAATGGGTTAAATGATACTTAAATGAGCCTAGGGTCCATAGAGCTTAGAATTACCTGAAACTATCTCTCATGATAAGGGTACACACCCAAAAAATCATTATATAGATAACTCACCCTGGCCGAAACTGAACTCGGGACCTCTTGAATGTGAAGCAGACAAGCTGTTCCAAGCGGTCGAGGTATCAGTGTGATGGCTCCTATGAATAGATCATTTAGCGAAATCAGTGCTTCAAGATTAGAGCGAGTATTTCCATGGCCTTATTTGGAGATCAAGCTGTTTTTACTGCAGGGAAAACATGTTTATATGTTTAGATAATATATTCACATTACGACAGATAACTGAAAAACGAGTAGCTATAGGTCGAGATACACATTTGATTTTCATAGCGCTCGAGCAAACCTTATGTTTTAGTTCCTAGTTTCAAACTTTTGGACACATTGCGAAGGATGGGAGTGAGTGAACCACTTCTACACTTGACCAAAAGAATTTGAGCAAAGTTTAGACAATGGGCTATTTTCAAATTGATTTGTAACATCTAAAATGCGGAAGTATTAATGGAATGTCTCCTGCTTTTTTTTTTTTTTTTTTTTTTTTTTTTTTTTTAATTTTACGTCCTCCAACGCTAAGTCATATCGGACGGTTGTCTCCTGCTTTATTTAAGATACCTTAATTCAGTATTGGATACTTGGCATTTGAGATTTGAATCAATGGAATTAAAACAAAAGGGTCATCCATTTGCGTTTGTTCGCAATGATCAAATAATAAGCTGTCAAGATCGAGAGAATATTAACTTCATCATAAGGAAGTTTATCATGCACAGAAATCTGAACGCTAATTGGAAGTCAGAAAAATAGGATAAGAGCTGTTCAGATACTTGAATTACGAAGGAGTCTACGCATTGCCTTTACAGAAAAACTAGGAATAATGCCATTTTGGAAAAAAAAAAAAATGACATACCGTCTGAGAATAAATCTACAGTAGTAAGGACATGTAAAACGTGTCACAGGCGATCAGTTGATCCCCTCTTGAACGTAAGAAAAATGGATGTCCCCGACTTACCTGAAGAGAGGACATAATGGAGGTGATGAGGTCTAGAGCGTTAAATAAGAGATCATGGGAAGAAGCTGGAGACAGAGATTACTTCGCAAACGCTACGAAGTGGAAAAGCCTATAAATGTACAAGTAGGTAATTCTGAGTTCTAATTGCGGAATAAGTTGCGAGTAGTGCAATAGCAACTGTTCAAACGAAAAAGTGGCAAAGTGCTAGAAAGTGGTGGAAAACAAATAATACTTCATGTGTTAAACTCACTATTAAAACATCCTTTGCTTAGAGTAGCGCACATCAGGAAAATAGCATCCGAGTTTACAGGTTTTAGCGAAAAGTGCATCCAAAATGCGCAGGGACCATAAACAGATGATTTAAATATGGGAACTGAGTCTTCAATTGTTTCGGATTTCGGTGTTTCACCTTGCCTCATTGAAATTAATGTAAGTAAAATATTAATTTCCATATTCTTACAACATCCATTGTTGCTTCAGGATACATTTCAACATTGGTTTTTCAAGTAGGGCGTCTTTTGCATATTGAATAATATTCCGCTGATTTGTATGCACGTGCAAGAGCTTTAAGGTCGGGGTTTAAGAACTACTTTCTCGGATAATACAGTTAGCTTGCAATGATTAGACTCTGGTTTGCAATGGGCAGTAGTTAAATTACGGAACACACACACACACACACACACACACACACACACACACACACACACACACACACACACACACACACACACACACACACACACACACACACACACACACACACACACACACACACACACACACACACACACACACACACACACACACACACACATATATATATATATATATATATATATATATATATATATATATGTGTGTTCTTAAGTGTGGTTTAATTTTATAACTCTTATTTACAGCTAGTTGTACTGGTTTTAATTGGATTACGGCACTCTAATAAAATGCCCTGTGCCGTGGGATCAGAGATCTAGAGCGTTGTGCTTTGGTTCACCGCCATATACCCGGAATCGATCCCATCCTTGGTTGTGCGGATTTTAAGTCGCAGGTATAAGACCGGTACCCACTCAGGGTCATAAGGAAATTGAGGAGCTACGCTAGGTAGCGAACTCTGGTTTATAAAGCCAACTTTCGGGCCGGAGATGCCGTGATGGTGACCACATCACCTCTCCGTATCGATTGGATGTTCGTCCAGCTCTGCCTTGCGTATGTGTGCGTGAGGCCGGCAGACAGCTTGGCAGGCTCTGGCTAGCTTGCGGCCTGTTACGTCATGGGTTACCTTATTGCAATAAAATGAAGTAATATAATTCATTCAAGTTCAATTGTTTTGGGATATTCTCTAAGCGATACCTCTGGAACATACACTGCTGAGTGTGCGTAAACCAGTGGCGCAGTTACACATCCTACTTTTTGTACCCAATGAAATGGATCCATAATTTTAATTTTCAATTGCGATAAATACTTGTGAAAATTTGATTAGCACTAAGAATCACTTTTAAATGGGACTGAAGGTTTTAGGTAATAATTTATACATTTCTACATGAGGATTTACGCAACTTCTATTAGACGCATTGTATAAAAAAATTAAAAGTAATTTAAAATGCCAGAAGAGAACATAGAGATTGGGATTTGAAATGATATATAGATATCGATAGTTCCATATCTACTTTTGTAATACTCTGAAAATAGTGATTGAAGAAGGTAAATGCCAATAACAGTAGCTTTAAGACAAGTGAATACCACCAACCCAACCAGCCTGCCATTATAAGAGACTTTCTTATAATAAATTCATCGCGATTTGTGAAAAAAAAACCTACTTCATGTTTAATACTGTGCATCCCCTGCAAATCCAAACCCAATTGTGTCAAAGTAGTCTAAAAGCAATGGATTTACTGTAGGCGAGCGTTTGAACTTCTGTCACGGTTGATATGCCGCCCACATTGTGATACAACACCGGTTATTTAAATCAATTTCATGTACACACATTACCCTAAATACCGTATGCCAAACCGTAGGCTAAATTTCAGCAACGTATTTTACCACGTTTTAATGCATCTCGCAGTTTTTTTTTGCTCAAATGTTGACGAAGTGCACAACAGGATCATTTGCCTCAGGAACTTTCACTTTCACCACGAAAGTGATAGTGTGTAAAATACTAAGAAGAACCACTAGAGCTGGCATCACGCTTGTTGATAATAAACCAACTCTCCGTAGTTCCGTTGTAGAGCGACATAGAACTCTGCAATCGCCTATTGCTAACAGAGAGCGCGTCTATAGACAAGTTGTCCTTATTAATGACGTGCATCGCTGTGAAGACAGGCTTCGTTATACGTATGCATAGTCCTTTTCTTTGGACTGACGTGATAGGGTGGGAGGAAATGGTTTTCCGTTTTAACTAAAACCCGAGGAAGCGTCTTGTTTGAGAGTGATGCATTTGACATGCGGTGAGGGCTAATCAGAGTCGGGCGGGGTCGGGAGGTTTGTTATTCAGATGGAGAAAACGATGGAAGGGATCGTGTGCTTGGAGCGTGTCATAGTGAATAATGAATCATTATGTTCTATCAGATATAGGGTGTACCTGAACTCATTATTTTGTTATAAGCTTTGACGATCAAAAATACCAAAATAAAAAAAATTCACATGTGCTGCATTTATATGACATTCTCTAATCACTCTTCCACTGTAAAATGTTTGTAGAAACGCTCATTATTCTATTTATTTCTTGCTAATTAAGGTAAAGTTTCAATTTGCAAATGATTAAAAGACACATCCTACCTAATGACTTTCAAGTTTATTCCTCCTTATATGACTACTAAAAACACGAATAGTGACAAATTATTTGAAGAAAGTGTAACACTGAAAACAAAAGTTACAAAGGTTTTAGAATTCTTAACGCAATAAAATGTGTTATTTTACATCAATTGTGTGCTTAAAGGAGGACTTCACTCTTGCATAGCAGGAGTTTTCTTTTCTGTTACGATTTACTAATTATACAAAACTTGTTCAGAGTGAACAGGATAATGAAGACAAATACCGGAAAGTTCTAGATACAGATACATTTAATTTGTATGCTAATGTCTTAAACATGTGGTGCATCAATCTAAATTCTTAAACCCATTTTTAGAAAAAAATAACCAAATTGTAAAAAATAATTTGGGACAGGGGAGTTTCTTGTTGTTGAAACCTTGGAAGGCACTGAAATTAACCAAATTAATTTTATTTCAGTCATACTGTTCATAGAAAACGCATGCGGATATTTTTTCTAAAAATACTTTAATACACAGAGGACCTCAGAGCTTGGGCTTACAGTATAATATAAACATAAATGTTTGGGTATAGTGTAGTTTGGATGTATTATTCTTTCTTTAAGCCAGTAGAAGAACAAATAAAAAGCTGATGTTATAAATCACATTATCTCTTCCGGTTAGCATTTATTTTTATAATAATACGAAATATTTTATTACGTCCACTTCCTGCTAATCATGATAAATGTTTTGTAAATGCCAATAGCATGTGAAGACCCTTTCATTCTGAATGACTTTATAATTGGTAAATCGTAACTGATAGACAAAATGTTACTGTACACAATATACATACATACATACACACACACATACATACATACCTACCTACCCACCCAGCCACCTACCTGCCTACCTACGTGCCTACCTACCTGCCTGCCTGATTACATGCCTGCCTATCTACCTGCCTACCTGCCTGCCTACCTGCCTACCTATCTATCTACCTACCTGCCTACACACATACATAATACATAAATACGTACATACGCACGCACACATTCATACATATACATACCTACATACCTACCCACCCACCCACCTACCTACCTGCCTACCTCCTGCACATTTACGTGCCTACTTACCTGCCTACCAACCTGCCTACCTGCCTGCCTTCTAGCCTGCCTATCTGCCTACCTACCTGCCTAACTACCTGCCTGCCTACCTGCCTACCTGCCCGCCTACCTGCCTGCCCGCGTACCTACCTACCCGCCTACCCACCTACCTGCCTACGTGCTTACCTACCTACCTACCCGCCTACCCATCTACCTGCCTACGTGCTTACCTACCTACCTGCCTACACACCTACCTGCCTACGTGCTTACCTACCTACCCACCTACCTACCCACCCAACTACTCACCCACCTACTTAGCTACCCGTGCATCGCTACATTCAGACACTTTAAAAATCATACTGAAGCAGTACAGCCTGAGATTTTTGCGACTTTATTATGATTTCGGTTATATTCAAAGGCAATTGTTTGCGACAGCAGTCAAGTATTCTCCAATTCGATCTTAATGAAGATGATAGCACCTTAACACGATTCCTTTGGTAGTGAGTGGAACCACACACGAGGGAAAGTAAAAGATCACTAGTGATGTCGTATTTTCCCGGTTTTCACGACTTCCGTTTGGTATCGCTAGCAGTTTGGTAATGCTATTGTTAGCCACACTACAAGAAGTTGCAGCGGAGCAGTCTGAAAGATATCCGGTCGCATCAGCAGTTATAGATAAATCCATTGTCAATGATGACTCGCCGCAAGCGGAGATGAGGACAACCATATAATAACCCTCTACTACATATGAACTGAACTTTTTTACATATTAAATGGTTCACTTAGATCATTTGTCTCTGTTATTGGCAGTAAGGTTAGGTAACATTACAGCATTCCTTATTTATTAAGCAGTTCACTTATGTAATTCGTCTTTGTTACTTTGAGACCTCTATCTATGGATCAGTGTGGGACGTCCTGGATTTGGTAATGGTTATATTAAGGAAAACACACATGTCTATTTTAGCACACTTTAATGTCTTTGTAAACTATTCACTCGCTGCTAGATCACTTGTGTATTTCGTTAGTTGAGTCAACAAGTGTATGTATGTGACTGTTACCCATCCGCCATCACTTTCAGGAGTTGCCTTCTCGCTGTCAGGTGTACCAGTGTGTCCCTTCCATTAGTTTATTATAAAAGCTCGCAGAAACATTTACTTCTTTGTCTGATAAATTCCTCTGTTCCCAGGAAAAATGCTTTCATTTTCTACACAAACAGTGATCCCGTTTGAAAGGGGTCGATGTATTCTATTATACCTGGGCTGTTCTACCTTGCCGTTCCTAAACTACGAGCTCCACAAATCTTAACCTGCTCATACGTATATAACTTTATGTGTATGTATTTATTTGAACTTATTCTAATATTATTTTACTAGGCACGGCAAGGATGGTTTCATCTTTCAGTATCTCTCAATATGTTTCTGGATTTTGTCAGTCCCTCCCTATGTCGTACCTCCACCCTCATTGCTAACTGGGAAATATTCATTTTATAAACAACTAGCTGGAGAACTCTTCAGTATACATATTTGTTAGACTTTCCCTTACAACTGATGGCTGAAGGAATATATTTTGGGCATGGTAGACGGATTCAGTGGTATTCCTCTTCATGCTCCTCCACTTTTCACCCCGATAGGATCCGGGATTAAATAACTGGGGCCACTACAGTATTTTATGCAATTGACACTTGTTACTTCCATTTGCTCGGTATAAACTTTGAGCTTCAGCTTTCTATACTTTTACTATTGGTATCTTACTGAGACAAAACTAGTGGAATGTTGAAATCAGGGTATGCGGTTAATGTAGATTAAAAGAACGCTAACCTGTAGTGTAAAATATTTAAGCTGAAAAAATTGAGGTCACCGAGAGAGACAGACAGAGATCACCTCAAGACCCTATACGGTATGTCTTCACACTGGTCGACTTTGGGACTGGTCTTATTGTAATTGGTAAGTACCAACTTCACCACCAATAAGATATGTGGCAAGCTGAGGTGGCTACCGACAGCGCCTTGGGCTCTTATATACAATAAATAAGCCTAAAGCATAAGCAGGACCGTTTACGACTTTGTTGTTGTAATTATTTATTATTATTATTATTATTATTATTATTATTATTATTATTATTATTATTATTATTATTATTATTATTATTATTATTATTATTATTATTATTATTATTATTATTATTATTATTATTATTATTATTATTATTATTATTATTATTATTATTATTATTATTATTATTATTATTATTATTATTATTATTATTATTATTATTATTATTATTATTATTATTATTATTATTATTATTATTATTATTATTATTATTATTATTATTATTATTATTATTATTATTATTATTATTATTATTATTATTATTATTATTATTATTATTATTATTATTATTATTATTATTATTATTATTATTATTATTATTATTATTATTATTATTATTATTATTATTATTATTATTATTATTATTATTATTATTATTATTATTATTATTATTATTATTATTATTATTATTATTATTATTATTATTATTATTATTATTATTATTATTATTATTATTATTATTATTATTATTATTATTATTATTATTATTATTATTATTATTATTATTATTATTATTATTATTATTATTATTATTATTATTATTATTATTATTATTTGTCACCGCAACATTTACTTGCTTTACGAGACTTGCGGAGTGTTTGTGTATAGGAAGCATTCATACATAAAAATGCTTGTAGTAATAAAAACGGATTGTTGGCCAAATATATGGATAATTTAATCATTTTGAGTAGTTCACAGGACGTCCATAAAGTCCCAATATATTTTCATGCTTCTGGTCTATTACAACACAGTAAATATTATATTAGTATAGGACCTTATATATAGGACCTTATAAAGCCTAATGCAGTTCAACACGTCCGCTTTCATTTTCAACATACTGTTGCCAACGCCTTTTAAGGCAGGAGGGGTTATGAGTAAGCATGACGTTCTTATTCGCTGTTTCAAGATTTAAATCTAGCATCCCGGTAGGTAACACTCGGTTCTTGACAAATCCCCATGCTCCCCTCCAAAAAAAAAAAAAAAAAAAAAAAAAAAAAAAAAAAAAAAAAAAAAAAAAAAATCAAGAGGTTTGAATTTGAGGGCACGGGGAGCCCACATGCGATCCGCCTCTCGTCCGATCCACTGGTTAAGAAGGTCTCATTCAGGTAGTCCCGCATAATGTTTGCATAGTGAGATGATGCCCCATCTTGTTTAAAAATGACAGCGGCAGGGATACCATTCTGCTGGAACTATGGGGATGATATGTGAGCTCACTGTTCCCTCGACCTTACTCTCCTTGATTTTTATTTTGTTTTGTTTTGTTTGCATGGGGATTCACCAAGAACCGAGTGTACGCTACCAGGGTACCAGCTTTGAATCAGCTGAAACAGAGAATAAGAGCATCATGCTTACTCACAACCCATCGTGCCTCTGAAGGTGTGTTCCGGGCAACAACAAGGCGTTGGTCACAGTGTGTCGAAAATGAAGGCGGACATGTCCAACTGTATTAGACTTTATAACGTTCTACTCTATACTAATATATTTATTGTGTGGTAACAGACCAGGAACATGAACCTGTTTTGGGACTTTATGGACATTCTGTATATTTCGTATTCATTCATCCTTTATGTCACAAAATGTAAAAATACACCAATAAATTTATATACTGATTATATGTATGCCATCATTGAATTTTTCGGGGGTTTCCTTTGGCTTTTATAACTGCCTCAAAACTCCATGGCATTTATTCCATTAGTTCCACTATTGTCATTGTCTCAATTAAGTCCTACTTCTCTTGAAGTGTTCTTTACTGGAAAAATTGTGATTTCTAGGGCCTTATCTGGTGATCAAGGTGGTGTTGGAAAGTTGCGTTCGTGTGTAGTGAAGAGGCCTCTATTTTCAGCCACATGTTCGTGGTTGTCCTGCTGAAAAAAAAGGCCCTGTTCTCAAGACCTAACCTCCGAGCATTACATTAATTTTGCATTAAAATGCTAATATCCAATGTTATGATACATCATAAACTATATTTAACTGTCGATAAACTATATTTAACCCACACCTGAAGCAATCACTTTACCTTCAATACATCTCTGAGTCATCTTTGTGTTTTACTGTGAGTGCTAGATTTTGGATTCATCTACGTATTCTTGTTGCGCCAGATCATGTCTTCTCCCTAAATAAAAATGTCAAACTTATTTTTGTAGGAATAGGTCACCCTGTTCCAGAAGTTTGGTCCTTTAATGGCTCTTTTCCAAAATTGTGATGCTTGATTTCATTTTTCTTGTTGGCCTAGAAGTTCTCCGGGGAACTCTAGCACGATACCAGCTTCTCGATAAATATTGCGGAAAAACTTGAATAAAACGTCTCAAACAGTACGCGTTTAACTTAATATCCCTGATCTATGGATTATTTTTTATTTATCTTTTGATCGCTTACCTTGCTCTGTCAACATCGTTGGTCTCCTAGTTTACAGCTTGTTTTGCACCATTTTAAAATACAAAGCGTTAGGTTTATTGACTGCATTGTAAAACGAGGTATTGAAACTAAAGATATATTCGTTGAGTGATTTACATTGATGTGCAATTTAAAAATTAGTTTTCTCGTTTCTCTGCTGCGATTGTTTCCCATTTAAACTTGCCTGTCTAATTGTTTTTCCTTTTGTTGATTACTTTAATCTGTTCCAAACTAAAACGATCATGCAGTAAACGCATGAGAGGGGAGGAAGAGAAGGTCAGATACTTCAGGATGCCGTTTGCTGGAAGGATATTCATGGGTGTTTATAGAGGCGGTTCCGAACGGGAACCAGCATCCAGTAGCGTAAGAGCATTCCGTTAAATATTGTCGCTAACCCGATTGCGATAGCGCGGCTTGTGTACACAAAAAGCCTGAAGATAAGGAGTATGCCGGAAGAAATAATGATAGCGCGAGATAAAAGACCTGCCAGCACCGAAAGAGTTACGCTTCTGGAAGGTGATAGAACATTCGATTCGTGTTTGGTGGAGAAATATCTCGAATTTACGAAATAGGTATTTAAGGACGTGACGGCTTGGAAAGAGTTTGTTGTGAAACAGTGTTGTGAAATGAGAGACAGCCAGCTGTGTTGTTGTAACGAGAGCTAAGGATGTAATCTGCTGTCACTGTTTGTTATTGTGATCGACCTTGGTAGACTGATGGTGTATGTAACGTAATGCTGCTGTAATCTATAAGAGTATTTCTGCGATGATAAGGGAGATCTTTAATTTCTGCAACTCGGCCTTTTAATTCTACGAAGCCACAAAGTCACAGTATTGTCTGGGACATTCAGGAACATACCTCAAGTGGAGGCGCTGTTATCTGTTTATCAGAGGGGCCGGGAGGTGGAAAGAATGTCACAAAAATATGCACATTATTGATGACAGAAAATGTACTGCGCTAAGGAGCAGAACAAAATTAACTTATATAATTCTGACGTGAAAATTCCGATTCATGCATATGTTTCACTTGCTGTATCTAAAGAGCTTCCATTTGTGGCGAGATTATCTAAAGGAAGGATATCAGCTGCTATGTGTGTAGAACTGCCATTGTTATCTTCAGAATCCATAAAGCCACGGTGTTTGCTTTCTCTTCATCACTGATATTCAAACCTCCATTGATTACTATTATATTTCTTATTCAATTAAGGTATTTAGATGCCAGTATACTTATTCCATGGACATAATTTTGATGCATCCATTTTTCCAATGATTTTCAGTGTTGTCCTTTAAACGTTGTCTGGTTAGTCCAACTGCGTTGAACACACACATTTCTGCTATTTTGCTTCATGATATTCCATATCA
>CM060948.1:193679952-193732452 GCA_030765055.1 Mantis religiosa | reverse complement strand
TCTTCTTCTTCTTCTTCTTCTTCTTCTTCTTCTTTTTAAAAAGAAAATGATTATTAGAAACACCTACTTGTGATAGGACGCTATAGTGTACTGTGGTACTCATGCGTCACACCAGAGTTAACAACTAGATTAACAACTTAATATACAGCCTATAGCCAGCCATCCCAACACGTTCCTGCTATTGCCGCATATAAACAAAGCTCAAGGTATTTGTCCCGAGTTAATATGTTTCTCTCTCTTCCTGCCTTCATATGCTTACAACAGGATCATTCTGTTTTGAAACACATTATAGCTTAGCTCCCGTCTCTTATCATATAATCTACAGGCAACGGATAAGTGACGTAATATTCTGTATGTACTCCGCCCTTTTTTTTGGAGAGAAAACATGTGAAAAATGCTTAGAGGATCAGGTCAATGAGTCTAAAAAAAGCCATAGGCTTTGAAGTTCCAGTCCTCCTCTTTGAGATAGCCATTGCCATAAAATCAAAGAGCCCTGAAATATTTGCCACACGTGATCAGTTTTCACACTTGACAGCTCCTCGATAATGAGTGCATCACTGACACCAAAATAAAAGCGTGGTCGATGTAACAAATGACGAAAATATACGGTCGACTATTGCAGGCAGTGAAAAGAGATCGCGTGGAAAGTCAGTTCGCATGTAAATCAAACGCAGGGAGGGAATTATCTAACACAGTGGCGAACATATGTGCTTCCCTTGTCGCCTCACAAAACCTGTTTATCGTGTACGGACAATATACGGAACTGGACGTTTTTTTGTTTCTGCTGTTGCTGCAGCAGCGACAGCATATTTTTTCTTTTATCTCCCAAGCCTTGCATTGGCAGAACAGATACGAAAAAGCAGAGCTGTCAACGCATTCGGGCATGAATAGAACAAGAGGAAATTTAAAGCCACTATTATTTGAAATATAAGTGTATAAAGTTATCTCGATGATAGGTTTAACTAAACGTATTTGTAACAGTAGAAATACTTTTGCGTCGCATATTGTTATTCACTTTTAGAGGTAGAATTTAAGCATTATAAGTGCATACAAAATAAAAATACAGTTTAAATCCTCAAGCAAAAGTGCACAAATGGGCAATTTTTTGCCACAATATTGTTTTAATTAACAGGGGTGTATATGTAGTAACGGTTTTGAAAGATTCCGGGATATAATAAATGAGTGATAGAAACACTTTCCACTTATCCGTCAATGCACAGCGGAAGGGACTTAAATGTTTATAAATATAAACATTACAAATTATGAAGGGGTCCGCCACAAACGGGGCAGTGCACCGCACATTGGGCATCCGGCCCTTTGTGCTTCTACCGTGACCCGTGGAACAGGTAAGGACCCTAAGGGCGACCAGATCTGGACGGGGCTCCTAACGTTTCCAATTCGAATGCTTCCGACAACGCCGAGTTCCAGCGGTTCTCCCTTGGTAGGGCATACAATGAGTTGAGTCCTAAACTGGGCAATCACAACGGACCCAGAGGAAGAGTGCACATCCACCGCTCACCCCCAACCTACTGAACAACGTTGTCTAGTCCTACAATACAAATGACAAGGAAGGAGATGATAAGACAGAAAAATCGTGATAGAAGAGCAACCATTCCAGCGTTTGCCTATTGACACGAGGAAGCAACGGCAGAGTGGGCGGTCACTTGGGATCGAACTTGGGACTTCCCAAATGCGATTCGCACACTTCCCTGCGGCCCTACCTCGTTCGGTTAGAAATGTCCACCGGTTTATTGGTGGTTCTACACGTTACTCTGAATCAAATACAGAAGTTCATTTTTTCTTTCAGCTCGCCTCCTCCAAACATTCTATGCCAAAGGACTGTGAGTTTTAGAATGCAACCACGTTTAGCCCATGAACAATTCCAGAGGAGCAAATTGTATTTTTTGTCTTATATACCGTACTTTATCGCATAAGCCCCACCCCCTCGCACATCTCCCTCCCCTATGATTTCTTATCACTAAAAATGATTTACCTATTGAACATCGCATAATTCCCTCTCCTGGTTCGTTCTTATTGGAGCGGACTTGAAAATGGACAACAATCGATACAGCGGTTTTCACGGACTACAATGGACGCTGTGCTTGTCACAAAAGTACTGGTATTGCCATTGTCACAACATATCGTAAAATTGAAATGTGAAGTTGCAGATGTGTTTCCAGGTCAGTTTATTACAAGTCGTCATAATGAGCCAGATGTAAATAAAAATAATGAATTATGTTAATGACGAAAATGAGACCGCGGAATGGTGAGAGAAAGGAAATAATGAAACAATACATTGTAGGCCCAATGAAACCGTGCTATGTATCCAGTTCAATCACAAATTACTGTGTACCTACATATATAACTTTTATATAATACTACATGGTTTCCCTTCCTTTCGAGTTCCTAAAAGCACCAGTCACATAATTCCCTCCCCGATATTTTGAAGGAAATTTTTCGAGAAAAAAAAGGGGGAGTTACCCAATAAAATACGGCATTTTAACAAAACCTTCATGTTTTCTACAGTACACTGTTGAAGTTTTGCATGAATTTCTTCTGGAGGTAGTCCATGGACATCGAACTATGCACATCACAGGAAACCCTAGCCATGACTTGTCCTCCAGATGGATCTGTTATTACTCTGATGCAATTCCATCTTTCGCAATTCACTGTTTGTATATGTATCCAATTTGCAATTGACTGTAGTTGTGGTCCTTGTTAACAAATACAACACCCGTAGCGGAAGGCTCTCTAATAATAAAAAAAATCGTGTTAAACTATCAAACACGGACTTTGAGGTATTTAGAATGTCAGTGAACATGTGACTTCAATCAGTTGTCTCTGAGTACAATCTTGTGAATTTTTATCACAATCTCGGCAATTGTAGTTTTGGGAAGCCTTCAGCGCTCGTCATCATTAATGAAAATACGAACACACTTAAATTTAGCATCGCATATTTTACTCTGAGAAAATAGAGACAAACTATCCTTTATTATCAGCTGCAATTAATTTTGTGCCAACAAGTAACTTCATTTATTCACGCGTCTGAAACATCACAGCGCTCCACTTAAGGGATATCAAACTGGGCAGTTTGACCATCTTTAAGACATCATTGAATTTAGCAAAGAACTTTTACAGTGACCCTCCTAACGTACCGTGGGAGGATAAACAAAAACCTACGCGCTGCACTTAATTGAGGCTTTAGAAGGCGCAACCGCAGCCGATGGAATGATACGCTGCAAATATTTCTGTCACGAACCTATGCTATAGACGTTTTCACGTTATAGGTGCTGAGAATACGGAAATATTACCGAAGGTTAGGTTTAAGACCCTTCAAATAACAGTTTTGCTGATCGGAGAAATCAAGCATTTACTAGTAAATCAAATTTATTTATTTTATATAACTCATCAACATAGTGGGCTTAAAACTGTCGCTTCACTGTTTTCATAAATTTTAACGTTCACTGGGACTCCATTTAATTCACAGTGGTACTTCACTAATGTGACTAGATACATTTCCCATCATTTCACTTTATTCGCGATGCAGCCTCTTCTTCGGATAGTTCACCCTCTAGGGAGAGCACAAGACTTAATCCCTCTTAATCCATAGTAGTAGTCACACTCACTATAAATCCCAGTTGACGTCGGAAACTCAGTCGGAGAACGCACTTCGTCATCCCAAAAACGCACTCATCAGCTCAATTATTTCCTCACTTAGTTTCATACCTCGTCACTGACTTATTCGCGAGAGCGCTTGCTAATAAGGCATATGGTTAGACATTCAGAACGTACTGAAGACGGAGAGATTGGAAACTTCCAGAAGATTCTAGCTATCTGACGTTAGCACTTCCGGAGTTTCGCTGGTGAGATCGGCTTCCTGTGGAAGTTTGGTCAGAGCCCTTGTGCCACAATATCGGTAAATTAATGTACGATAATAGTTTAGAAAATATCCAATCTCGGAATCACGTTGGCTAATCCATACAAATTAAACACCTCGTTGAAGTCTGATAAGGTGCAGCTTATCTCTGTCCTTTATTAACGCCTCCGTTTAATTAATCAGTAAGCACAATGAAAACGTTTCTTTAACACAAAGGGATCCCTCTATCGCTCTCTTTGGAGCGCGTGAAAAGCTGTTGCATAAAGCTGGTATCACATATGGAATAGCAGCAGGGCTTTGTCTAGTCGTAATAGTTGTTGTTACAACGTGTATAGATAGGTACGTCAAAGGGAAGAAGCAGCATCGTGTAATCCTCTATCACACAACGTGTTGAGCCGATAAAGCCAACATTAACCATTATTCTATGGAAAACAATTGAGGTGGGAAGGACAGGAGGGGGCACGTCATTGTTAACCATCAGAGACTTCCCTTGTATGACAGAACATACACGTGTGTACATGTGCATGCATGCCATCACTGAGCGGTAATGCTGACACTTTGTGTGTGGCGAATGTGCTACAGTGGCACATGTAACAATATCAGAAATCTTTACGGGCCTTCTATGGAGAATTGTTTTGTTTTTTCAAGGGCGGTGAATTGGTTTTGTGCATTGTTTAAATTTCTTTACACCCGAAAAGTCATGCGTATTTCAAATTTGATTTCGAAGAGTCTTTAAAACATTTCTTTACTATATTATGAGTAATTTACATCTATACTAGGTTCCATTATAGTGAAACGTTTTCTTCTCGCCGTTTTCTTAACCCAAATATACTTTCACTATTTAATTTAACGAAAAGATATAAGTATTTGTAGGAAAGAAATTTGGGAAAAAAAATGAAAACATAAATGAAATAGTATGCTAAGAGAGATGAGAGATGGTAGCCAGAAAATGTTAAATGGTAAAGAAACACAAAGGCCTTTGGGAAAGGCAAAAGCAAACGTAGCACATCAGATTGTTGTACTACCTATTTCTCTCTACTTCTATATTCCCTCTCTGTGTCTCATTCTCTCTCTCACTCACTAGAAACAGTAAAACAGGTTAACGTTGTTCACTAATCATCTGGCCTATTTCAAACTTCGTTAAGCATACTGAATATAATATCATTGATCATTTCTTTATTGGAGTTAAAGACTTGACAACCTCGTTTGCAGAACTTTCTCAACTCATTCTTCAACTACTATTAAAAAAGCTTATTATTCCATCTATCCTATGTTAATCGACTTAAGATTTACAGAAATGCTTTTATTGTATATTTCATTGTAGGCGCAAGGCGGATAGAGAATATAGTAGGCTTATGCTGCAATCTAATCTTTAAGAGCTGGTTACAATATGATGACTTTGAAAATTTTCTTTGAAAACGCTCTCTTTGCTGTGGTTAAGACATAAAAAAAAAAAAAAAAAAAAAAATATTATCTGCCAACTTTTGTCCTGACATCTTTTTTACACGACAGGACCGTTGTGCTAGATATTTACATTTTATTTCCAAAGTGTTACATTAGTTTTCTTGTACAATTCATCATTTTGCAGATTGATACTACATCTAAGATATTAAGTCTTAAGTCTAATTTTACATTTTCTAGGTCTATGTTTTACAATGGTAGTTGGAATTGCTTTTGAGGTTTACAATTGTATGCTCTTACTTACTAAACCTAACTTTTACATTTTAAACTTATTGTTGTAGTGTTATATACAATATTTACAAAGTTCTGCATTACTGCTAATTGTGGTGTCGCTGGATGTCTGTTCTGGCGCGTCCCCCTCTTGGTGTGATCCAGTAGAATCGTCTCCTGTTGTGGATGTTGGTGGTTGTTGGAGTTTCCACTTGTTCTGGGTGTTGTCCTGGGGTGTTTCCTTGGTCTCGCTGTTCTAGTCTTTGTGATCTCCTAACTGGTGTGGTTGCTGCGTTGTCCGTCCGGGGTAACCACACCAGTTAGGAGATCACAAAGACTAGAACAGCGAGACCAAGGAAACACCCCAGGACACCCCAGGTTAAGACATAGTAAAACGAAAAAATACTTACATTTTGAGGTAAATATAACTATTTGAAAGCTAAAAGAAATAACAGGGATTAAATCAGAAACTATGCCCTCTACATAAAAGAAATGTTTTCAATAAGAACTGTGGGTTATACCTCGTATTGGGTTCTAGTTTATATTGCCAATTGTACACGTTCGACCGTAAAAATAAAAAGTGAAGTACGATATAAGCAAAATGATAAATAAATGTTATTGCAATGTCTTTAATCGTCAGTGACAGAAGGTTTGAATATGACAAGGGTCCCGACAAAATCGCAACGGATATTCGCATATCACGAATAACCTGAATGATGCATAGGAAGTCTGCCGACAAATGATTAGGAAAGAAGAAGAAGAAGAAGAAGAAGAAGAAGAAGAAGAAGAAGAAGAGGACGACACTGTGATAGTTCTCCATACGGTATGATGCATATCTTGTTTCAATTCCTCATATTGCAACTTTCCAACAGCTTTTATTTATTTCCAAAATGTCTAATTTCTCTTTTTTAAAATCTATTACAGAAATGTCACTGGAAGAGAATTGAAGTTTAGCTCATTCCCTGTTTTGTTATTTGGTTATCTTTCCATTCAGGGAGCTTCTGTTTTATTAGCACCTTCTAGCTGTAAAGTTCAGCCAGCCCAAACAAATGAAGTTAGTGATTGTCAGGAAGATAATAACGGAGAGTATCTCAAAATGGTGTGATTTATCTATAATAAGCCTGGAATTTGCTCACGAGGCACGCATTTTATGTCATCAAACCAGAATTTGACCTATACCTTCTTGTTTAACGGGCCCAAATGACCTTGCTCTCGACAGGCCCTAAAACACCACACACTCACTCCTTTTCTTTAAGTTCCCTAGTTGTATCATTATCGTGGTGTTAGGGGATTCTTGTTTCTCTATTTCATGTCAGATGCCCTCCTTTGTAGCGTAGATGGTAGCGTGTCTGCCTCATGTTGAAGAGGTCCCGAGTTCTAATCTCGGTCAGGGTGAATTGCCTGGATAAGGCTTTTCCAGAGGTTTCGCTTATCCTTCAAGACGAATGTTGGGAGACTCTAAGCTCCATGGATCCTGGACACATTTGAGCATCATTTCACCCAATTCATTCACCATCCGATAACGTTGGAGGACGTAAATGGCAAGAAGAAACAAACTTAAGGTCAAGTTGGGGAGCAGAAACTCTGGATCAGATAGAGTACCCAGGATGGGTGATCAGCCCGATGCCCGGTTTGTGAATGAGATAAATGGATGACAGAATGAGGACGAAAAAAGTAAAGATGATAGTGGAACAACTGGTGGAATGATGGCGGTGAAACCAGAGATCCCGGAGAAGTCCAACACAAATCTCACATGCGGTCGCCTGGGATCGAATCTGGACCTCCTTGATGGTAGTCACGTTCGGCCACGGCGTGAACGAATTTAACACATATCTCCATCTTATAATTGATATATTATACAGTTATGAAGTTCAACCAATATTCATTGGTTTATTTTATATTTTTGTTACCAGCTGAACTAAATAGTTATTTTATTTCTTAGGTCTGATTTTTTGCTTATCTTTCTTGTTTCCCATCCGGACTTAATTTCGATGTATATAATTTGGATCTCAGTTCTGGCTTTCTCCACGTAAGTGACTAATATTGTGTAGCTTATTTTGTGAGACAACATAAGAGTTGACATTGTTTGGGGTTTAAGATATTTTATACTACTGTATTATAATTCTTCTATTTTAATTCCACTACTATGGGACATTTAGCTTTTTATTACCTGCAAGGGTTCATATACTAATATTAAAACCGATTTTCATAATCAACCGATTTTGGTTAAGTCCTTCACCATTGGAAATCACAATTCCTTCTGGCTCACATAGGGGTGTAAAATAACTTTTAATTTCAATTCATAAATTGCTAAAATACTAAAACATTTTGTCACGATGTTTTACAATTAAAAACGGAGAATATTGCTTTTCTCGATGGGTCCCAATTTATTTGTCATTCTTAAAAGATTTGCTTGGTAGCCTGGGAGTACGGAATCTTCATATTCACCAGCTTCGCAGCTATTTTATTGTATGTGTTAAAGGTAGAGCGATCAGTGAAAGCATGGTACAATGGTTTAAAATTGCATCTACTTCACCTTTTCGACCCATGATTGTTGCACCACCTAAGAGTACGTATAGAGTATGTAGTGTTTCTCAGGATATCGGACTTGCAGCTGATGATTCACATCCTTCTTCGTAAATATATGGTGATTTTCTCGAGACTGCATACTTCATTGGCTGTGTAGAGCTCGTTGCTATTTCGCTTCCGTCCAATAGGAATCGATTCGGATCTAAGTTTACCCAATAAAAGACATCAGTTTATCCTCCTCTCGAAGGTAGAGTAAAATCCGTGATAGAAGCTGGCTTTTATTTGCTGCAAGGAAAATCTTAATTGCAGTGTTAGTCTAATTATATCTGAACTCCGTCATTGTACAGGATATACATGTATGTTTTCAACAAAACCTTTACTAACAATCGATTGTCTTTCCTTATCTGCGTAACGGCGATAGCCTTAAAAATTATAATGCCATTTTAAACTACCGTACTAGATAATTATGATCTGCAAATTGTTCAGTGTGTATAGCACACACTTTATTGAAAGGCTTATAGGTTCTCTGATTACCTGAGGGAAATATTCTTCTCCTAATTAAAAATCAATGGGCCGCGCCATGGCTGAGTGGTTAGACCACTTGACTCATCAAGGCGGCGCGGGTTCGATCCCAAGCGACCCCAAAGTGAGATTTGTGATGGACAACATTCATTCACTCATTCATTCATTCATTCATTCATTCATTCAACTAACATCATTCCTGGAAAACCACAGAAATTATCTCAATATTTCGAAAAGGAGATTTTAAGACATGTTAGAGTTACAGAGGAATAAGCCTGCTTAATGCGATATACAAAGCATATGCTAAAATAAAAAACAAAAGATTAAGGTATATCTCGAAAGCAATATTAGAAGAAAAACAAAATGGCTTTCGTAAAGGAAGACCTACCATAGATAATATATTCGCAATGCAACAGATATTTGAGAAAAGAATGTAACTTTTATAGATTACCAAAAAGCTCTTGATAATATAAATCGAGAGAAACTATGGGACATAACGGAAGAATATGGGTACCCCAGACATCTAATTCAAGTAGAGAGAAGCCTATATGAAGATTCAAATATAATTATAAACATAGATGAAGAAAAACACAAGCCATAACAATAAACAAAGAACGATGTATATTAATACAGAAAAGTGAAAATGATTTACAACGTGCTATATATGAATTAAGCTTAATATTCAAGAACTATGATTTTGATATTTCTAAAACAAAAATGGCTTTTTGTGGTAAGCAACAAATAAGATCTAAAATTATTTTAGAAGATCAACTTTTATAACAATCCTCAAGTTTCTGACACCTCCGATGTGAAATAAGTTCAGAGAAAGAAAGATATTATCGCGAATCCGTTATCTACGATAGCTCGGCTTGTGTACACAACGAGACGGCAGATAAAGATAGCACGCAGATAAAGGTCTACCGAAACAAACAAACTGAGATAAATGGAAATTTCTGGTGACATCTTGAATGATATAGTTTATCCGGTTTCTTAATTGTTCACGAACAGTCTGGAATTATCAGATGTATTTAAGAGGGCGACGACTCACCAAGAGTCGAGTCGTAAACAGAGAGGAGTAAACAGCTGTAGAGTGTTGTAACGAGAGTTGATGTAAAGTGATGTAATCAGAACGCTGTTTGGTCATCGAACTTGGTAGACCGTGTGTGTGCGTCGTAATGCTGTTACGTGAGAATTGATCAGAGTGTATTTCTAAGGAAATAAAGAACATTTGGTATATCTGCAACTGGGACTTTTAATTCTACGAACCCACAACGTCACGATTGGTGTCAGGAAGTGGAACAACAACATCACCGAGGGAAGAAATAAAGAACGAATTAACAACGAAGACCGAAGCTGCAAATAGCAACTTGGTCGCGACGATGACCGCGAACATGACCGACACCAAGAAGAGCAGCCGGAAGGAGTAAGGCCCGGAGTGGTGAGAAGCACGTCCGCGTCATCACCACCATCCCCTCGAGTGACACTGCGCACCGTCAGCCAGCGTATGGATGACAGCCTCATCGCGGACGGTTGGGTGAGAGGGAAGCCGTGCTGCGTGCTCATAAACACCGGGGCAGCCGTGACCGTCATCAGACCTGACATAGCCAGGGGTTTGCCGACGAGGAAACCGAGACGACCATACCAGCTAGTGACGGCATTGGGTGACACCTTGCCTGTGGAGAAGGATGCCCTACTGAAGTTGACCTTGGAAAGGAGTGCCGTGCGTCAGTGGGTGTTCGTCGCGAAGGAGGCTGAGAAGGTGATACTGGGACTAAATGACCTCAGGAGCCATGAGGCGACGGTCGACCTCGGCAGGAAGGTCCTGCGGCTCAATGGAGAAGAGGTGATGCTTCGGCAACCCGAAGAGCTCCTTGGAATCTGCAGGGTCATCTTGAAGGAAGATGGGGTTGTACCCGCGAGAAGTGAGGTGGTGGTGACGGCGCGACTGGAAGGCCAGAGAACGAAGAACATGATGCTGGAACAGAAGACGCGTGTGCACGGACTGTGTTGCTAGGACATTGTGGCCATGCCGAGAGGAAGTGCCAGTGAGGCTGCTCAACCCAACAGATACCGACCACGACGTCCAGGCTGGGGCGGAGTTGGGGACGTGCGAGCCCGTGGTCAGCGTAACAGCAATCGACAAGACACAGGACCCGGTGTCGACACAACACTTGGGGCCCCGGCTGGAAGGCTTACTGGAGGGTGGAGAGGGCGGCCAACCACCTGACCGTAGAACAGTCAGAGAAGGTTCGACAACTGCTGAGACGATACCAGTGCGTCTTCAGCCAAGGTAACAGTGTACAGCCGCAGGGACAAAGTTCTTCGCCGTATCAACACCGGAGACGCACGGCCTATTCGGCAACCTAGACGCCTTCCACTGGCAAAACAAGTGGCAGTACGGGATATGGTAGATGACATGAAATCCAGGGAAGTGATTTTAAAGTCTGACAGCACTTGGTGTTCCCCTGTAGTTCTGGTGACAAAGAAGAACTGCGAGCTATGCTTCTGCGTGGACTACAGAAAGTTGAACGCTGTCACCCGGAAGGACTGTTTCCCCTTACCCCGGATTGATGACACCCTGGACAAGGTAGCTGGTACACAGAGGTACTCGACCCTGGACCTGAAGTCGGGATACTGGCAGGTGGCTCTAGACCCAAGAGGCAAGAAGAAGACTGCATTCTCGACAGGCCGAGGGCTTTGGCAGTTCACAGTTATGCCCTTTGGCCTCTGCAATGCACCAGCTACCTTTCAGCGCCTCATGCAGTCGGTAATGATAGGATTGACTTATGACGCCTGCCTGCTATACATGGATGACATCATCATCGTCGGTAAGACTTTCGAAGACCACCTGGAGAATCTGAGTAAGGTGCTAGAGAGACCACAGGCCACCAATTTGAAGCAAAATGCAAAGAAGAGCCAGCTCTTCAACAAGGAAGTTAACTACTTGGGCCACATAGTCTCACCATCCGGAGTAGCCACGGACCCGGAGATGACCCAGGCTGTGAGATATTGGCCTCGCCCAAAGGATAAGCGAGAGTTGCAAGTTACCCGGGGCTGTGCAGTTATTGCCGCCGCTTCATAAAGGGGTTCTGCAACATCGCCAAACCCCTCAACCGCCTGGCAGAGGAACACCGACCTTATGTGTGGACGAATGACGCCGCAGGCGCTTTCCAGCATCTGAAGAAGGCCTGTGCAGTGCTCCAATTTTGGGATTTCCACAACGAGGCGGCACCTTCATTGTGGACACCGACGCCAGCAACCGCTGCATTGGTGGCGTCCTATCGCAAATCCAGGACGACCATGAGCGGATGATAGCCTACTGCAGCGAGATGCTATCCAAGGCAGAGTAGAACTACTGCGTCATCCAGCGAAAGTTACTGGCGGTAGTAAAGACACTGGAGCACTTCCGCAAGTACCTGTATGGTCAGCCATTCCACCAGAGGGCTGACCACTCCGCCCTAACCTGGCTAAATTAGTTTTAGGAACCTGGAAGGTCAGACAGCCCGTTTGGTACAGAGGCTGCAGGAGCACGACTTCACTTCTGAACATCGTAGAGGGAAGAGCCACAGTAACGCAGACGTCATTTCCTGAAGACCCTGCCCAGAGGAGTGCGGTCAGTGCACAAGAGTGGAAGAGAAGGAGCGTGCGGCAGCTCTCAGAGTGGTCACGGCAGTGCTTGCGGATGGCTGGGATAGCCTAGGGCTGAGGAGGGAGCAGCTGGCGGACACCAACTTGGGACCACTCCTGAGAGAGTGGAGGCAGGGACAAGACCAACCTGGGAGGACATCGCAGCGAGGAGCACCACCTACAAGTCGTACTGGGCCCAATGGGACTCACTGAAGACGAGAGGTCGTGCTGTTCCGCGTATGCTAATCACCCGATGAGAAGATGCAGAGAGAGCAGTTGGTACTTCCCCTCAGTAAGATCCCGTAGGTCTTGGAGGAAGTGCACGCCAGTACTTCAGGAGGACACCTGGGAGCAAACCGAACAATCGACAAACTTCAACAACCGTGGCAAGGACCGTACCGGGTTGTGAAGTGGATTAACGACGTGGTGTATCGCATCCAGAAGGTGCCCCGAGGGAAGATATTGGTGGTACACGTGGATCGTCTGGCCCGCTACGATGGTGCTGTTCTGGACGACCGGCCTTGAGGAGGGAGCAGGGTCGCGAACCCGTTATCTACGATAGCTTGGCTTGTGTACACAAAGAGTCGACAGATAAAAATAGCACGCAGATAAAGGTCTGCCGAAACAAACTGAGATAAATACAAATTTATGGTGACATCTTGAATGATATAGGTTATTCGGTTTCTTAATTGTTCAGGAACAGTCTGGAATTATCAGATGATGTATTTAAGAAGGCGACGACTCGCCAAGAGCCGAGTCGTAAACAGAGAGGAGTAAACATCTGTAGAGTGTTGTAACGAGAGCTGATGTTGTAAAGTTATGTAATCAGAGCGCTGTTTGGTCATCGACCTTGGTAGACTGTATGCGTCGTAATGCTGTTACGTGAGAATTGGTCAGAATGTAGTTCTACGGAAATAAAGAACACTTGGAATATCTACAACTCGGACTTTTAATTCTACGAACCCATAAAGTCACAATATATTAACCTGAAACTGTCAAGATTTCAAACCATATGCGGAACATTACACGACGCTTTAAGAAATAAAACAAGATGGGATGCAATAATTAAATTATATAAAACAATGACAAAGCGTATATGGAAGTGAAGCCTGTGTTATTACCAGGGCAAGAACTTTAGACACCGAACCTAAAAAGTTTGCTACGCCGAGACCGTGGAATTAGGTTTGTTTACAAAGAACTGAGGGAGAGAGAAGGACGCCTGTAGAGCATGCTACACCTGATTCCGACCTTGGGTACGCAGTCAGACGACTAAGACAAACAGAGGCTCTTGATTAAGCGCGTATTGTATGAATAACATGAGAAAGTCCCTAAGCACTTTCCTTCTTTCTTTTGTGAACAGATACACAGGCCTATTGAAATAACATTGTTTAAAATTTAATTATAGTCACTAATTTTATTGCAATGCAATGTACAACTACGTACATTCGTAAATTCTCAAATTTGAAGCTTGCTCTATTGTCTGACAAAATATTTTTGCATTGAGAAAATGTTCTCTCTGCATCGGATGATGTGATTGGAGCATCTTGAAGCAGTTTATGTTTGAATATTTGTTGCTCTTTAAACAAATTCGCACTTCACACAGTTTCGAATATGATGGATTGTTTTTAAAAGCACGTTGAAGTTTTTGTTTAACACAATTACTACTAGTATCATCAGGGACTTCGTTTATTTGTTCACAAACTTTTTGCACTGCCGTTAAAGCAGCACACATTTCAATATTCGAAGTCTCCCCTCAGACCCTCCGTAGGAACGTGAATGTACATCAGGACAGCAGTGGATCGCAAAGTTCCATAGGTCAGTGTCTCGCAACCTGCAGCCGCCTCGTACCAATGTTTTGGTGCCCAAAGTCCCTGCCCTGGTTATAACAAAGAAGATGAAAAGTAAGATACAAAGATCTGAAATGAAATTCTTGAGAAGAATTAAAGGATGTACAGCACTAGAGCACATAAAAATGCCCGTCTTGGTAGCGTAGATGGTATCATGTCTGTCTCACGTTCAAGAGGTCCCAAGTTCGAATCTCGGTCAGGGTGAGTTACCTGGATAAGGTTTATTCCGGGGTTTTCCCTTATCCTGACTCTAACCTCCATGGACCCTGAGCTCTTTTGAGCAACATTTCACCCATTCCATTCATCGTCCGATATGACTTAAAGTTGGAGGACGTAAATGGAATATATATAATGATGTAGTAAGAAAAGAGCTGAAAGTGAAATCCATAAACAAAGAAATAAATGGTTGTTACATGTGGAAAGGATGGGCTGTGATAAACTTCCAAAAACTGCACTACGTTGTAAACCAACAGGAAGAAGAGATGTGTGCAGACCGCAGAAGAGATGGAGAGACTTACTGTGAAATACGGAACAGACAATGTGTCTATCCAGGGAGTGAAAATGATGATGAAGATGATAAACATCTATTTATAGAAGTAGGCGATCGTCTGTCCAACAGTCAACACAATATAACCAAGGAGTAGACATAAACATTGCTTGTTTCGGATAAATTAAGTAGAAGGTGAGGTAAGTGCGAATCTGATATCTGTGTGCCATTCTTAACTTTCCCAAATGTATTTTATTATACACTGGTGCATGAGCTCTGCACTGCATCTTGTATCTATGCTACCTTTAATTTTAAAATAAGTGTTCATAGTCAAATAAAAACAGATAAGAATGTGGACGTTAGAGGAGCCGCGCCGTTAACTCATCTCACTGAATTTTCTTATTAAAATTTATTTAAAAATAAATTATGTGACAAAACATCGCTATAGAGCTTTAAATATTAAATTTATCCTAAAGTTTTAAAATACAATGGACAATTGTGAAATGCAATCTTTTGTTCATATGCTTGAGTTTATCTCCCAATCAGCCACGGTAAGGGAAATATTAAACAAAAATAGTACATGGAAAAACATTTAAAATTTACTGCACAGATTAATTATTTTTCAGTGTATGCTACTCCATTCAACTATTTCCTCATATTGGCTAACCCCATTTCCTGTAGTTGTTTTGTCTTCTCTGATGACTTGCCGCTTTTCTAGTTAATGAAATCCTCATGAAAATGACCTTCCCTAGTTAAAACTGTCCCCTTATTATCAAATATAGTACCATACGTGATAACAATTGTACCGCGATTAACGGTATTGTGATTACATTGTTTTTAGTCACTTCACTCAGTTTTCACTGTTACTTAATAATGTAGTTCAAATTTCGCCGAAAAGTCACTAACCCCGCTCTTCCACTTCCCTAATCTGAACTACAGAATAATTCATTTAAAACCTAACAGGCACACGGCATTTGTGTGCGATTGGGTGTGCCACAGCCCGCTTTGCTCCTACATACATGAACTCCGCGTAAAGCATATACACCTGAAAAAAGAAATGTTCTAAGTCCACATGGTTTCCACGGCCGATTTACAATGGTGTCCCGGAACGACACTTTTTAGCTTCGTGCTACTGAACTCATGGAACAACAGCCCCTATGTACTTTGCCAAGGCCGGCCAACTCGACTGCCGGCCGCATTCCCACATGCGCAATGTAAAGGTGGAAGATCATCCAACCGATACGAGGAGGAGATGTGGTAGGCATTTCGGCACCCCCAGCTGAACAGTTGGCTTTCGAGACCAGGGTTCGCTACCTATCGTACCTCCTCAATTTCCTCACGATGCTGTGTGGGCACTGGTCCTATATCCGGGACTAAAAATCCGCACCCGCCAGAGCGAGCAGGGAACCAAAGGGAACCCCTTTCCGTGGCAGGGAAACAAGCAGGAAGTCTTAGCCCACTACGCCATGGCGTAGGACTCGTGCTAATGAATGCTCTCATAATTATAATAATAATGAGAATGTTCACACTTTTTATATTGTTTCAGATGTTTCATGCATATTCTAATGGCGTGTTTCCTTTTGTCGCACACTGTATTGTGTGGGAAAAATTCAGTCTCATAATTGACTCATAATTGAGTTCCGGCTTGAATGCTTAGAAATTCTTCTCCGTATTGTACTTTACGAACCTTTTTCCACATCAAGAGATCGAGTTTATCCATCTGGCACTTGGGCGTCCAACTCTTCTCCTGCCTTTAGGTTTGTATTGGAGTAATACCTGTGGTAATCTATTTTGTGGCACCCTTTCTATGTCCTCTAACCAGTTATTTCTTATTTGATCTATTCTGTTGCTTAAGTTCAATATGTTTAACACCGTACTAATATCCTCATTATGCTTTTTTTATCTAAATGTGCACATCCCGTTACAGAACGCCACAGAACTGATTCTGTCTTTCTTGTATCTGATCATATAAGTGTCCAATTCTAACATGCATAAGTTAACATGAAAACTGCAATAGTTTTAAGAATTTTAATTGAGTTGTTTTAATGTTTTATTTCTCAATGTAGTTCAGAAATTAATAATTGTATTTCTTGCAGTTTGAGGGAAAAAATTGTTCTATACGTCTTCTCGAATTCATTACCGCTACATAGTGACTCATAAACAATTTGCATAAAATAGTTTAAGTTTATGGATTTCTGTGTTGCGTAAAAGATCATTGATAAGTGTGGGCACTTCAAGATTAAGGAAACTCCGACACACCTCTTATGTTAGCTTCCTCGCTGGCAACGCATAGTTATTACAGTTTAACAGAAATCATGAGCCACTTTTAAGAAACTGTCATCTTAGGAATACTTTTCCAGTTGTTAAGAAAAATTCTTTGTAATATTCTAGCTTACATATGGAAAATGTTTTTGATTATATTGGAAGTTTGTCATTTCTTTGGGTTTTATATTTTAATTATGCTCTCTCTGTCACACATACTTGCATCACGCACCTAGATGGCCAGATCTTCTAAAAATGCATTTTATATAATCTAGAAGGACCAAAATGTGCATTTCCAGCATAAGTATGTTTTATATAAATATGAGTAGCTGGCATGCTTAATTTGTAAAATTACTCACTCAGACTGGTCAGGTGTTCACCATTTCTTCCAAAAGCGCTGTTCCAACCAAAGAATAGTTGGAGCAGCAACCACTGAAGATAGTCTGAAGCAAAGACCGGAAAGCGCTTCTGGAAGAAATGGTGAACACCTGACCAGTCTGAGTGAGTAATCTTACAAATTAAGCATGCCAGCTACTCATATTTATATAAAACATAACTCACTTTTAACAACTTGACAAGTCTTCTTTAAAACAAGTGTGTTTGTAAATTTCTGAATGAAATGTAATGCTTTCACTGTTTAGGTCGCGGATACATAAGTAAAAATGTAAATATAATGTGCTACAAATTCAAATTCTGAAAACAAAAACATTAAAAAATAAATAAAAATCGGAAAAACAGCCAACTCTACATTCTCTTATAGATATGTTGAAACACTTGCATTGCATCAAACAGCTCCAAAGAAATCAGATTGCCTGAAACAGTGCCCAAACTTCTTATATATGGTTAGAAGGAGGTCCAGATGATATTTTCCAGAAATGAATATGTCTAAAGAACAGCTTATTTCACTCTCTTACCGTTTTGTTTATTGTGGATCATTACCGCAAAACAAATCGTGATTTAAAACTACACATTATTGAAGTTTCTCGAAGTATGAAGAAAACGGACATCAGCACCACATCTATTTGCATTTTTGCAGAACGCCGCCATATATAATCGATTGCAATAACTACATTACGAGTTTCATTACTTCTCGAAATAACTTGTCTACGCTGGAACTTGTCATTTTGGGATACAAATAGCGGTTCAACTTTCTCGTGGATAAGCATCATATAGCAACAGTTAAAAAGCTACTGGTTGTATTGGTTTGTTTCATAAATTCGTTCGATTCTTGTTGCGTATTTACGACAAAGAACGCCTGAACTGTGTGCCCGTATCACAACTACGGCAACGAAGTTGCCTAATTATCTAGGGGTAATCTGTTTACATATGCAATGTCATCGAAAGTAAACAACGAGCCCAAATGACCTTGTTGTCGACGGGCCCTAAAACATCACACACTCACACTCACTCGAAAGTAAACAAGGCAATGAACTTTCCAAAACAAACTTTATTTTGTACAGGATGCACCATTATTATCAATAACATATCTCCATTTCTCAGGAAGCATATCAATTCCATTTTTCCAAAATCTTGCAGTTTTCCGGTTGACGAACTCTTCTACGGCGAGTCTGCAATCCTCCAAGGAAGTAAGGCGTTTGCCATTAAGGAAGTTTTGCAGGGATCGGAATAAATGATAGTCGGATGGGGCAATGTCTGGAGAATAAGGCGGGTGAAGTAACACATCCAAGTCGAAATCCCGTAATTTCTTACGAGTTACCATAGAAGTGTGTGGTTTGGCATTGTCTTGATGAAAGACGACTCCACCATTAGATGCTAATTGTGGCCTTTTCTCTCCTAGGGCAACCTTCAGACGATCCAACTGAGAACAGTATTTCTCTGAATTGATGGTCTCCCCAGGAGGAAGAAATTCGTAATAAATAATTCTTTTCCAGTCCCACCAAATGAACCGTATAATCAGGATGAAGCCCTGGTTTAGGAATTGAGAGTGGTGGTTCCCCTTTCTTACGCCATGACTTTCTCTTTCGGATGTTGTTGTACACAAACCACTTTTCGTCTCCTGTAACCAGATGTTTCAGAAAAGGGGCAGTTTCATTGCGTCTTATCAATGCGTCACAGATGGAAACGCGCTGAACTAAATTTTGTTCACTCAGCTCGTGCGGAACCCATACATGCCGAAGATTTACGTAACCAAGTTTCTTTAGGTGCCTGGCTACAGTTGCATGAGATACGTTTAGCTCCTGACCTACCTCCCGAGTTGTTATTCTGGGGTTGTTCTTAATCATGTCCTTTATCCTTTCCTCATCCATAAACACAGGTCGTCCAGAACGAGGTTTGTCTTTCACAGAGAAATCGAGTAAACCATTTTTGACATGCCCGATTCGTCACTGCATCTTCTCCGTAAACAGCAGAGATTTTCAGTTGAGCTTGTGAGGCGCTTTTACCTTTACGGTAATAAAACAACATTAAATGTCGAAAATGTTCCTTCTTGCCTTCCATATTAACATTCACAAGTTACAACTCCACACTGTTGCATCCACAACCTTGTACTGAAGTTTGTTTACCAATTCTTACATAAGTTGACCTATTTACCTTTGGTCGTGAGGTTTGTGTTCATAGCATTCTTTTCAATTATTGTATTTGTAAACAAACCCCATATTGTTAGACAACTTCTTTGACGTAAAAGTAATGGGGGCATGCAATGTTCTCAGGAGTTCTTAGTCGTAAACACGTAACAAGAATCGAACGAATTTATGAGACAACCCGATAAATGTTCTTTGAGTATTATATGATTTGGGCTTTATTTAAATGGAGGCTGAGGAAACACAACTGGGACTCTAAACTTCTTAAGGCCTGTACACTTTCTAAAAGGTGTATTAGAGGATTCCTGCATTTCGATCGACTTTCATAAGGATAGAATATTCGGTAGTGCGTTCATAAATACTTTCCATATCATTTAACTATGATGCAAGAACTTTGCATTCCATACAAATTCTGGTATCGTGATTTAATTGGAAACCTGATTAATAGCAAGTCAGAGAGGTATATATCATATTTCGTATGATCATCTGTTAAGAACGCCGAAGAAGAATTTTGGAAAATTTCTCCAACTCAAAGAACGTTTGAGGGAAAAATATGTTTATATTTTTTGTTTTCTCAAAACTGCAATTAACATAATCTATATTAATAGGTTTGAGATGCTAATACAACTTGGATTTATCTTTAGCTTTCATCAAATATATCCTGTGAAGTATTTTTATTCTCATAAAATATTTTACCTGCAAAACAAATAGGAGATAAATAAAAGGAATCAAGAGCAGAGAGCTATACACCTATTAAACTGAAAGCATAGTTTGGATTAAGAATAAAAATGGTCCAAAGTACTTCAGGAATATGATGACAGGCCACTGGTAGTTGAGTTATAATTTATATATAGCTATTAAGAGCTGGTTTAAGGGGAAACTAAATGACAAAATGTCTAATTACGTTGCTAGATGTTTTCATAATCTTATAAACTGAAATTTTCTCTTTCTAACTTGTCATGTTACCTTAATTCGATATGTCTTTTAAAGTAGTACCATTGTAGTTTGAAATTTATATCATTTCAGAGCAATAATCAACTCAGTTCTCCTTGGAGTGGAAGATGTACCCTAACTTATTCTTTAGAGGGGGGATTTCTACAAATTGACACACTAACATGCAAATCCGTTAAACATAGAGAAATTTAATCAAAGTCGTGAGTCATTTTTGAAATATATAAGGGCTACAAAAAGCCTGAAGTGTCAGATTTACATAATTTCCTTATTCACGTTTTAACAAACTACTCTTACAGAAGATAATCCTTTCAATTAATTCTTTTAATCGATATAAACGCTTGTAGAATTGATTTCATAGTTATTTGCTCATCAATATAATTTCAGTGAGGTAATATGGTAAACTTCAGCGATGGTATACTTTCAAGAACGAACTTCATTAAATTTTCATATTAATTTAACTAAAAATTACTAATTTTAAGTTTAGTTTGGATGAGGTGAATTCTCTTTTATATTGAAGTTAGTTGAGTTTAAACACTTAAATGTTAAACTGAAAACAAATGAGTTATCATCTTCAAGAGAAGTTGTATGTTACTGTTTTAATAGGCCTAAGAATATTTTACGTGTGGAAGTATAATAACTATTGCAGTACTAGTAGGAATTAAGATTTTCAGTGGATTTACAAGCGCTGTGCATAGGATTTGAAATTAGAGGTATTTTCTCATTAGAACATTCTCCATAAGTATGTGAACATTCAAAACAGTAACAAGGAATATCTCGGAAATGATTAACTTCCTACAAATAAAAAAGTTAAATATGTGACATAAATTGTTTTAACGAGATAATTTCTAAATTAGTAAAGCTTTCTTTCTATCCTTTACGTTTTCAGTTGTATAAGGATCATCCAAAGTGAAGAGGACTTCACATTTATTCCAAGAATATTTAACAAATGTGTTTTATTTGACATAAAGATACCTTAAACATATGTTAGTTAAATCACAGTCATTAAAGCCATTTGAAATCTGTTTTGAGAGATTTTCAAAACTGTTCGCATTTAAGAGGCACTTTGGAGGGGGCACTTAAAAAGGTTTTGTGCCGCATGCTTGGAAGATGCTGAACTTACATACTAAGTTTGACATTTCCTACCATTCCGTTTTTGAGTTATGGTGTTCAGACACATGGTCAAAATGCTTTTCTTGGATTCTAGGAAAGAAACTGTATTACTAGTAAAATCTTGAAATAGAATTTGTTTGTAGAATGCAATCTATTGTCTACCTACTGTAGCAGAGAAAGTAAAGATGTTCAGTTTGGGGAGAGGGATTTTGTTTAAAATCATGTATTGCACCCTTGCATTTATTCCACACTCCGTTTCAAGTTATGCTGATCAAAGATAAATACGCAAACCCTGACTTTTGGCATTCCGGAATCTCAGTACACTATATTTGACAAAATATCGATAACTAGTTTTTGGTTGGAATAGAGTACTTCTTCCACCTAGTATATGTAACTGGTGGAGAAAATAAAATTGGGGTTACTTGAGCTGTGGAAGTCTACAATGAATTCAAAATTCACCATGGAGATGAGACGATTCTGCTCGCACACACATCCACACATACACAACAACACACAAAGGGGTTGGACATCCCATATTGATATTATCTCGGACTGAGCCAGGGCCGGTATTGTTCCCGGTTATGTGGCTACCATAGCTACGTATTAAATACAAAAAACACTCTATAAAGCTCCTGCCATTCATGGAGAGAGGGGTTTTTAGGACGGCCATTGAAAAGTGCGCGAAGCATGATATATAACAGTTGCCTTTTGTTTGTTGTGGTTTTGTATGAGTATCCGGTATGCATTGAAATCTGCTTTAGTTTTCAATTATGAGGGATTGGCAGCACAAAAATATAATAGAAACAAATGTATAAATGTCACTCAAATCTTTGTGGAGTGTTGCGCTCTCAGTTTTCATAGGCAAATCTGCCTCTTTGGAAATATTAACTCTGCTGCTGTAATTGTTTTCTATACTCGTAAACAGATTATAGTACCTTATGCATTTATATCGATAATCCTGCACATTAATTTATATAAAAAGAGCTATCATTTGTTTGGGAAACTAGATCGTTGTACATGTGTAATGCCATGATTTTATCGCTTTCTTTATCTTTATTATTTATAAAGTGTAGCGCTGGCATATTCCAAGTATTATATTTTTCGTTTCTTTAAATATTGCTAACACGGTTGAAACATATATTTCTGTGGAACGTAAAATGTTTTAAAGAATGGAACTATGTCCATGATAATTCTTATTTAGTTGTTTACTTAAACACCACTATGTAATAAGATTTTACAGTTTTAGAAATGCCTTTAGAAAACGTTAAACGCTATGTAAATTAATAATAGGGTAATGGAGGGAGAACACCTTGTACTACCATGTGAGTTCTACTGCGAATATCACCCCCACCCCCAACAAAGGGATGAATTAAAAGAACCAGAGGAGGTTACAGGTCACAGAAAGGCTTGCCCCAGAGAAGCGCAAAGTCCGTCACAGTGCATGTCTTGAAGACCCGTCCCAATACTGGAGCTGGCCAGAGGGCAAGGAACAAGCTATTCAACTAGCTGCCCTCTAGTGTCGATGAGGTTAACTCTATGCTTTGATTAAGCATTCACGCCATCTGACCAACACTGTGTGTGAAAAGAAACCAAAAAGGAATTTAAAACACGAAAGAGAAGCTGAGCGAAAGGAAGTAGCGGTAGGTGAGCAACCAGTCCAGGATTCACATACCTACCAACTACGTCGCACTCAGGAACGCACATTAGATACATCCATGGTACCATCACCATATGCCTCACTCGACTGGCGATGAATTTCAATAGGTATCAAACCACGAAAATGGAGAAAACGAATGATTACACACTGTTTTGCAATGAAAACGTCGTCATTTTAAGTATCAGAAACAATTCTAACTCTCGTCATTGCCACAAGAGTTCTATGCACTGTACAGTGCTGCCACCTCTATCACACATCCACAAAGAGTCCACGTGTATTTATAAAAAAAACAGCAGTTCCTATCTGGTCCCAGCCCTGAAATAAAAATAGGTGTTATAACTTGAACGCACCTCGTTAATTGATAACCGCTGAGAACTGATTTCTTATTTTATAAAAAAAATAATAACTTATTGTTTTAGCTTTCACCAACTTTTCATATAATTGAAGGTTTTGCTCCGCACATTTCTTTTGAAAAGCTTAGGATTAAAATATATTTGAATTTATGTAATATTAATTATGATAGATATTTTGGTGAAATGATTTTAAAGACGTTATTCTATAGACTGAAGTTACAATCTTTAAATATACGCTTTTATAGTTACATTCCAGAAAGTTACAGTGAATCTTATAATCTTAGAATCCTCAGCATAAATATAAACAATGCCATTTAAGTGTAATCGACATAGCAATCGCCAATCAAAGTTTAGAATTAGTTTCAATCTTGTACCATCTTCGCACGATGATATACTTTCACGAAGATATAGATAGATGCACATATGTGGGTGGAGAGACCGAAGGATTTTTAAGGTTTACTGAGGTACTCGGTAGCTAATTTGGCGGTTGCTGGCTCAGAGACAACTCCTGTATTACAACTTTCCCGCAGGTTATTGGCCCTACAGCAAACTTCCTTTTAATTATTACAGAGAAGGGTCGAAATAGACTATTAGACTCGTAATTGTGTGTACGTTAATGCAAAGTATTAAACTGTGCATATGTATAAAGCACATGAATTATATTCTTCCCTTATTTTACTCTAGTTGTTTTTAATTTCCTACAGTAAACATTTATTTAAATTATACAGTTATAAATGTGAAAATCATAGACCAAAAGGCAGTTAAGTAACAAGCAATTATAGAGAACTACGTTCATGGTTCATTCCTGTAAAATAGTAAAACATATGTATCAATAAATTCGTTCACCTTGAAAATAACATAAAGAGTTACCTTGGCTTATATGTTACTTTATTTCAAAATATTTGCCTATGATGTAATATAAAGAAAAACACTTTTTTAAATGGATATGATCAAAGTCGCTAAATTACAACACTTATGGCCCTGGTCCAACAATACTTGACAAAATAGCAGTAATGATTTTAAGTTTAGTTTCGAACCTGAAATTCAGGGAAGAAGATGAAGAAAAAGTGGCAAAATACTTAGAAATCTCAAACTTTGGACGAAGCAGCTAAATCATACTCATCCACATCAAAGCTTGTCCTGAAGATCAACGTTCTCGAACAATTTGTTGAACAGTTGCCTCAGGTCTCATTTGTGCATTTACCACATTTGACAATGCTGCAAAATGGCCCGCCGGCAGACATCTCTCTATTAAAGAAGGAATGCACCTAATAATACATACAATGCATTATTTTTTACTGATGACCGGCTGGTTGGTGGGCGGTAGTTGCTTGCAGCACAAGGCGCGTTGCTGCCGCAGCAGGCTCGCCGGCCGGCTACGAGTTTATCGTAGAAAATTAGTTCAATTAAGCAAGTAAATTTAAGTCAACATTTATGTGCATAAAAAAAGAAAGAAAAAGGTAAATAATAAAACCATTTTTGGCAAATGTAATTTCAATGATTAACATAAAGTGCATAGAAGAAAAAAGCTTTTGCAAGAAAAATTTGAAGAAATTACAAAATAAAAGGTCCTATGTGTCACATTCGCGTGCCTTTCTCTGCACTTGTTTATATTGCTTCCACAAACTATTTTTCAAAACGCTTGGCATGAGTAATTTAATTATATATTTCTTGGAGGTCTATGGATGAGAACTACTTGACTGTCAGTTGTTTAAAAGCGTGTTGATATATGCTGGCCTTTAAATTCAACTCTTTCCATTAAATTACGAGAAACAAATGAATGATGCTTCAGAAATAAAAAAACCTTGACAAATACAAAGCAATAGCAACAAATATGTTGGAAATACTGGCACCCAAATAATTATTTGAAACTTTTATCCATAGTAATTCAACAGTCTTATAAAATTAAACAAAATAACTAGACAGTAGATCACTTCAGAAACCACTCCCAGAAAATTCAATACATGCTTTGAATTTGAGAGGGAAAAAAAGTGAAAATTAAGGCACTGTATTATATCCCTGGCAACTTCTTTTACTTTTCGACCATTACTTATACTAAGTGCAATGTGTTTAACTTTTAATTTTAACACACACACACACACACACACACACACACACACACACACACACACACACACACACACACACACACACACACACACACACACACACACACACACACACACACACACACACACACACACACACACACACACACACACACACACACACACACACACACACACACACACACACACACACACACACACACACACACACACACACACACACACACACACACACACACACACACACACACACACACACACACACACACACACACACACACACACACACACACACACACACACACACACACACACACACACACACACACACACACACACACACACACACACACACACACACACACACACACACACACACACACACACACACACACACACACACACACACACACACACACACACACACACACACACACACACACACACACACACACACACACACACACACACACACACACACACACACACACACACACACACACACACACACACACACACACACACACACACACACACACACACACACACACACACACACACACACACACACACACACACACACACACACACACACACACACACACACACACACACACACACACACACACACACACACACACACACACACACACACACACACACACACACACACACACACACACACACACACACACACACACACACACACACACACACACACACACACACACACACACACACACACACACACACACACACACACACACACACACACACACACACACACACACACACACACACACACACACACACACACACACACACACACACACACACACACACACACACACACACACACACACACACACACACACACACACACACACACACACACACACACACACACACACACACACACACACACACACACACACACACACACACACACACACACACACACACACACACACACACACACACACACACACACACACACACACACACACACACACACACACACACACACACACACACACACACACACACACACACACACACACACACACACACACACACACACACACACACACACACACACACACACACACACACACACACACACACACACACACACACACACACACACACACACACACACACACACACACACACACACACACACACACACACACACACACACACACACACACACACACACACACACACACACACACACACACACACACACACACACACACACACACACACACACACACACACACACACACACACACACACACACACACACACACACACACACACACACACACACACACACACACACACACACACACACACACACACACACACACACACACACACACACACACACACACACACACACACACACACACACACACACACACACACACACACACACACACACACACACACACACACACACACACACACACACACACACACACACACACACACACACACACACACACACACACACACACACACACACACACACACACACACACACACACACACACACACACACACACACACACACACACACACACACACACACACACACACACACACACACACACACACACACACACACACACACACACACACACACACACACACACACACACACACACACACACACACACACACACACACACACACACACACACACACACACACACACACACACACACACACACACACACACACACACACACACACACACACACACACACACACACACACACACACACACACACACACACACACACACACACACACACACACACACACACACACACACACACACACACACACACACACACACACACACACACACACACACACACACACACACACACACACACACACACACACACACACACACACACACACACACACACACACACACACACACACACACACACACACACACACACACACACACACACACACACACACACACACACACACACACACACACACACACACACACACACACACACACACACACACACACACACACACACACACACACACACACACACACACACACACACACACACACACACACACACACACACACACACACACACACACACACACACACACACACACACACACACACACACACACACACACACACACACACACACACACACACACACACACACACACACACACACACACACACACACACACACACACACACACACACACACACACACACACACACACACACACACACACACACACACACACACACACACACACACACACACACACACACACACACACACACACACACACACACACACACACACACACACACACACACACACACACACACACACACACACACACACACACACACACACACACACACACACACACACACACACACACACACACACACACACACACACACACACACACACACACACACACACACACACACACACACACACACACACACACACACACACACACACACACACACACACACACACACACACACACACACACACACACACACACACACACACACACACACACACACACACACACACACACACACACACACACACACACACACACACACACACACACACACACACACACACACACACACACACACACACACACACACACACACACACACACACACACACACACACACACACACACACACACACACACACACACACACACACACACACACACACACACACACACACACACACACACACACACACACACACACACACACACACACACACACACACACACACACACACACACACACACACACACACACACACACACACACACACACACACACACACACACACACACACACACACACACACACACACACACACACACACACACACACACACACACACACACACACACACACACACACACACACACACACACACACACACACACACACACACACACACACACACACACACACACACACACACACACACACACACACACACACCACTAACAGTTAAAACAAGTCTTTGGTATCTAATAGCCCAATACAGCTTTCTCTGTATCAGAGTCAACAACACATTGAATGCCATTAGCGGACACGGTTTGACTCATCAGTAAAGGCCGAAGTCGTGTGCGTTTTTCCATAGGTATACTGCACATGGACTGTAATGTAATCACTTTCGCATGGAAACAACTGCAGGTAGATCTAGCCTCACCATGACAACCGCCTCAATGTGACAGGAGACGTAACAGTCGCACTATACTACACCTTGACCTTGCTTCTGCATACACTTGTAAGCCAATGCTTCACTAGTTTGCAGAGTACTACATTATGTGGTTTTTGACAGAATATTTGATGGCCGTTTTGTGCGTTTGACTACATTCATACTCGGTGTCCAGCTAACTTGTGTCGCAAGCGAGTGCACATCCCTCCGGCCTTTTCTCATTAATAAATGCCACTACGTATCCTCCGTAACTCGTCAACTCAGTTGCCGTTCACTAAAGGCGCTAAAGTACATGTTGATTAATAAGATTTCTGAGAAATTTAAGAAGAAATTGGCAAATATGGTACAGGTCTGTTCTTAGCAGATCTGCTTTGCGAAAGTGAGAGGCATAGGTAATGCGCAAGAGATATGAAGGGATTGAAAGGGGGTTGAGATGGGGTTTCAGAGAACTGTGAAATGTAAAAAAATAAAAAAAGTAAAACCTCAACGTAGGAGAACTCTATGTAGAGTGTCATTAATAAATACTTAAAATGCAAAAGCAGTTGAAACGATTACGTGGATAGGAGACAGAAGAGTGGACGCCTAAAATAATAATATAATGCTAACCTTCAGGACGACGCAATACCGGAACATAGAAGTCTGTATATTGCAACTACTATATCGTAGTCATTCATAATTATTTGGTGTTTTGTTGTGCTAAAACGTAAAAGAATGACAACTTAAATTTCACCTTTTATAATTTAAACTATTAAAATGTAAAGTACTAAAGGTGAAAAGCTTAATGTCATAAATGTCACATATTAACGAGATCTGCATTTATTTGCTATAAGTTGTAACTATGGTTCAAATTTAAATACCGATCAATGAAATTGCAGAATATTCAGTGTAACCTCACGTTTTGCTGTCAGTATCTCAAAATGTTTTAAACGGATTTTTTTTGAACGTGTTTTGAAATATTAAGATAAGACGAACTATAAGCACATGCTTAGGTTGTACGGTGTATGAGAATTCCAAAAAACATGTACATCCTGTATTCTTAAACGCTCTGGCCGCGCCGTGGCTCAGTAGTTAAATCGCTTGGCTCTCACCAAGGCGGCCCGGGTTCGATCCCAGGCGACCGCAACGTGAGATTTGTGGTGGACAACACGGCGCTGGGGCGGGTTTTATCCGGGATCTCCAGTTTCCCCCGCCATCTCATTCCACCGGTGCTCCATCTTCATCTCATGTACCATCAGTGTCATCGCCTGCGATGTCGTTTGTAGTAAAATCGGGCGTTAAACACTACACATTTCAATTCTTAAACGCTGACTCACAAATGAGAATTTGGTAATTTGCTTACCAATGAGGGAATTGCATGAAAAACCAAACGTCATAGCGAGCGGTCAACGTTAATGGAACCCGGTTTTCTCGAATGCAAGCCTAACACCTTTTCGGAGAGCCTTCTCGCTTGGTAACTTTAAGTGTTTATCCAACATTTTGCTTTAGGATTGAATGGTACATTCAGATGCAGAACAGACACTACAATGGAGTTCAATGTATGACTCTATGCTGAAATTCAGATATGAAGGTAATACGTTTCAGTGGAATACACTGTTTCCTTATTATGCAAATATAAGACACAGTAATTTCAATAATTGTAGCTTAAATATTACTAATAATAAAAGGTAGAAGGATTTTGTTGGTTATAAATGTGTTGACCACTTAATCAGCTCTCTAGCGGTTAGCGGGCTATAACACAATCTAGAGCACCTGGATTCTATTTCCTGTTCCAGATTACTGATGATAAACGAGAGCACCGTTGGAGTGAGATGGCAGAGGAAACCAGAGATTCTCGATAAAACCCGCCCCAGCGACGTGTTGTCCACCAAAAATCTTACTTTGCGGTCGCCTGGGATAGAATCCGGGCCCTTTGGTGAGAGCCACGGCATGGCCCAGGGAGGAAGAGGGAGACAGAGAATGGTACAGGGAATGGAGAAGGATCTCCCAATTTAATCTCAACACAGCTGCTGGTTCTGCTAGAAGTTCAATAAAACATCTTAATTCTTCTATATACTTATTACACTGCAAAGAAAGCTAGCAAAACTTTTTGTTGAAATAACATGATCCTCTTTATGATTTCTGCCTTGCGTATTTTCTGTACATAGAAACGTTATGTACGCTATGCCAACTACTCTTCTACCCAGATACAATTAGCGCTTTTATAAAACTGACTTCTTGCGATTTTGGGAATAAAGGATATTACTGAACCATCTTTTTGGTGCAAAACATACCTAATATGAAGGTGGATTGCGTTATTATATCTAGACTTGTGATATTCTTATTTTTACAGGTGAAACCCAGGCATCCAGGTGCCCCTTGCACATATGAAGCTTCCCGATATAGTGAATATAACAAAATGATATTGCTTTCACCCACAACGGTACCCCAATTTTCAAATTCCTAATTTGTTCATACGTAGAAATAGAATGCTCATATAGGCTCTACCAAGATTTATAAGCTGAAGGTGCCCCAACTAATACGAAAAAGAGATGCTTAAATTATTTTTAGTCCCTCTAAGACTTTCAAACAATTTCTGTTATTCTTAATTCCCGAATCAATGCTGTTCCCTACCACCTCTTAAGAAGTTCAGAAGTTTTAAACTTCAATCTTAAAACGGAAGAGATTTTCTATAATATCAGTCCTATTGAGTAGTGTATAACCCTTTTGATACCCAGTTTGGTTTCACTATAGAGTAGCACATAACTAAGCAAAGATTAATATCCGTTCCACCTTATAGTAATAAATCAAGATGACTTGGCAGCATTTCGAACACCATTACACGCATTACAAACACATGAGGCATGTGTAAGACATTCGAATAAAGCTTTCAAAATTTTGCTTCTTACTCTCAGTTTCTGTTCATTTGTTTAGTTTAACTATTTATTTTTAAATCTCTGGAGTTAAAAGTTCAAAGATGTACACAAAATCATGTGACAGCGGAACACCCCATTAGCTGAACCATTGCGCCGCTTAGGATGTCTCCTCTTCGTCTACATAGAACAGCTTGGTTAACTTATATATATAAGATAATGGCTCAATTATTTATAGATTTTATAGTTATGAAGCAAAATGATTGGCGAACAAAGAGTTCTACGTTGATACTACTTTGAATCAATTTTATTTAGCTCAGGGTAAAACAATGAGGTTTCTCGCAGTGTATGCGTGGATTTGTGTGAGAAGGATATTTAATGACACTGGAATGCCCGTTTCAAACTTATTTATTTACTGCTTTTTTTCAGTTCAATCAGTACATCGAAATTGAAGTTGCCGACCAAGGATTACCAATATTCCTGTTTAGAGTTACTGACGGCAGAATGTTTATTACTCGGTAAGCTTTATTCGTTCCTCACGTATATATGAACCGACAAATATATTCTCACATTTCTGGTATGCCTGGCCCAAGTAGAACAAGTTGACCGCCCTAATAGGTTTCACGCCTCGGACTGTTTCAATGGCTTGCCCGCTACGAAGTGCTCTAATCGGCTCCACGCCGAAGACTGTTGTCCACAGCTGCGTGTGTGGGTGTATATGTCACTTTCACTTTTTGGAAACCCTCTTTTCACACAAAGATTTCCTTTGTGATGATCTTGACAATTGTCATTATTAGGGACAGAAGAATACCTCATTCAACAAGTCAAGTGAGCCCCTTTAGAAATCTGCTAAGTACACTGTTTCTTACATTGCTTTTATTACAACAACTTCCCCCCAACTGCTATTCGACTCAACTGCCCTTGCACGTGTTGTAACAAAGAACCAACATTCCTATGAAATCCATCACGATTCTTTACTTATGGCAAACCTTAATTTCGGTATCAATTACTATAACATTGTATTTTCCATTTTGACTTAGAATAGCTTTTTTGTGAAGGATATTTTAGGTTGTTCAAAACTATTTAAAATAGATAAATTAAATATTAAGATCATGAAGTCGTCCAAGTATTGTCAATTTCTTTGATGATCATGAATTAGTTTTTTTAAAGTAGTTCAAATCAAATTTTAATTAATGGATAGTGCAAATAAGAAAATAATGTCTTTCTTATTAAGAAAACCTGTTGTATAAAATGATATCCAGAAATTAGAAGGTGTGCATCTACATCCAAGCCATAAGGAAAAAGACCCAGAGCAACATAGATAAAGACAATGGAGGGCTATGGAAGAAAGAGGAGAAAATCTGAAAACTAAATGAAAATATTAACTTTGACCGAAGCAGGCTCGTAGTTCATCGAAACTCTGACGCGAACAGGATAAGCGAAGGAAGAAGATGATCTACTTGCCGTAGAAATTCAGAGTATGTTAAATTGTTTAGGAGATATTAGGTAAAATAGGTGAAAGACTTAAATTCTTCTTAAAATTTAGGAGTATTTTCTAAATCTAGCCTAAATATAATAGCAATCGTATAAAAATTGGCAAGTATGACAATAATTTTAAACAGAATAGCAAAATAATGCAAACCTTGCTACAATTGCATGTATATATCCACACTATATGCTGGTATGCTGGATTTCCATTCTTTTAGGAGGTATTTTACTGCTTCAGGAAAATAGGGAACCCACCCTAGTATTCCAAAACAATGCAGCATCCTGTTATCTAATTTGCTTGCTTTTGTTTCAGCTTATTTTTGTGGTGAATGTAAGCGCCAGTCTCTGTGTGTTGCATGCGCTCGTTTTTCCCCCAATCCTCTCTCTATATATTTTCTCACTCTCCCCTTTTGTTAGTGCAAAGAGTAGCTGGATTCCATTTATATACAACATCAGTCTATATAGAGAAGGGGTTTACTTAGGTAACTCGCTGTGGCCAGTTCGATTATTGTATTCAAGTCGACAGTCCAATCCTGGAGTTACCCCACCCCTCCTGGCAGGCGCTGTATTTAATTACCCTGCCCACTCCCATTTCCCTGCTAGCTTTTTATAGCCCACTCTCCAATGCTCACACATAAACGTTTAATCGCAATGCCAGCCACCATCGTCAGTATTTTGTGAGAGGCAAAATCCTTGATGTTCCAAAACCCACATAAATTATATATTGTGACTAAACGACAACACAAAGTTGTACGAAACTTACTTTATTTTTCAGTAGAATCGGTAGTTCAATACCATCTTACAACCACTTTCACTTTTTATAAGCACACAGAGAAGCAAGTCAGTCTTAGGTTCCTTTTGCACGTACCAACTTGCGCGCTCGAAACTTCTCGATATTCACTGCTCCCTGACCAATGCCAACTTTCACACTGCCCTGCTTACCGACTGTGAGAACTTTCAACAAGCTTTGTCATTCACTGCTCTGGCTGGGCGACTCATTCATATCTCCGAAGCTCACTGGTCAACTTATAACTGGCAACTACCCAAGGCTGACTTTTGCAACTCTTTTTATAGCTTGCCGGTCACATGAATAAGTATTCCGGCAACCGAAATCTCTCGAATGGAAGAAATGGAGCGCTATCGTATCTTTTAGATCCGCCGAAATCGAACAAACTGCAACATTAACGCGTTACATTGTTTTTCCTCCTCTCGCGGCAGACAACAAAGTGATGGTACTCGGTGTCTCACACTTAATCCTTTTGAGGTAATCATTCGTTGTCACCGTGACAATATGTACATCATGTAGGCATATTTTCCAGTTGGGATTGCATCAATGTGTCTTTTTACTTTTTCTTCAACCTGTTCACAGTAAATAGAGGAAGTATATTAAAAACTTGAACCTCGTTTTTCCAAAATGGTTGGAACTGAGCTTAACCAAATCATAATCTGGAAACAAACGATTAAAGATGAGCGGAATCCCTATCCCGTCGACGTACTACGTGGTATCTCAAATTATTTGAAACACCAAATGAAACGCTAAAACTTGTACATACGAGTCTCTTAAGCTTGTTCTGACCTAGTAAAATTTTTCTTTTAAAAGGAAAATTGGACTCTTTTCTCAATTGACCAACACCTAATAAACATTTATCACTGTTAAGAAAAAAAGGAAATATTTTACCTCCAAAATTTCCTATTAATATTCTGATATTCAACTATTTTCAGTGATTTCTGAGAAAGTTAATGAACAAAATTTTTCAGCATTTATAATACTAAGAGTTGCATTCAAGATAAACTATGCAAGGAGAAGAAAAATCAGTGTTTACAGCAGGCCGCTCAGAGTATTAGTACATTATTAGCCTTGGAACGTGTCTTTTGGTTAGTTATCTTCTGTTATATTGTTTGATAACTATAAGCAAGCAGAGAGAACAGATGCACCAGTATTCTGCGCTAATGAGTTCGTGAATGGCCGACGGTACTTGGGCAGGGACAGGTTGCAGTGAAACTCAGTGTTCACCTATTTTCCAGTTAAATTGCAACAGATTTGTACAAATACTAGTAATAGACAAATACAAGGATTCCTTGATGTAAATACGTGTTATTAAATTGCTTTTTATGAATAATTCCATTTTGTATGTGTATAAGTACAACATTTGACACTCGGCTTATTATTTAGCATTATGTAACAAGGCTATCAAAGCTAATTGTAGTTATTGTGAATTTTATGCCAATGCTAATTTTATGTGCTAGAATGATATTATATTTTATGTAGTTAAGCACTTTATAGCCAGAATTTGAATTTTATATAACTTTTGTGTATGTTTCCAGTTATATGTGTTTTGATAGGTTCTATGTTCCTAGCTTTTTGGCCTTTATGAATCTACGAATGCTGTCCTAATCCTAATATCATACTTAGAATTGAACCAGTATGAATGCTGTACACGAACGACGTACCTACTTCACATCTTAGAAACAAGTAATTTAACTTGTGCGTCTTAAAATTTCGAAAGCTATATCAATTATTGAATCAGGTTTGCAGCTATTCGTAAAAGATTTTAAAACGAAGCTTTGCTTTGCCAACTACATTTAACTATAGTAAGTACATAACTGCATTTATAACTGACTCATTATAAATCTTTTCATGTGCATATTGCTGCCGCGACCCGCAAGTTTTCACAGGAATTAATTAATAAGTGAACCGACTTCATCAAATGCAGGAGAAGTAGTGTTTCCAATATTATTTAGATTCAACAGAGAAATTGTTTACAAAAAGTAATAATGTTCAACTTGAACTAAAAAATCTACATTAAGGAAAACCTACCTTCGTAAATGGTGTGATATAACTTTGCAAAACAGTGGGGCAGCTTGTTAAAATAAAAATGTTGAATGAGCATTGATGAAGCCCATATTTAATTACCAAATATGGTTATCGCTTATTGAGAAATAATGAAATAGTGAGCCGTCAGTTCTAGTGGTATATAAACGGACTATCTATAGCAAATAATATTTCGATTGTGAGATTATTGAATAAACTATGAAGAAGACATGGCCAAGTCATTTAAAGTACGACATAATAATACTCCTTCTCAAAGATGGGCCTTTACACGTTACTCCTAAAAACAATGCTTGTACTTTATTTCCAAAAATATTCATGTTAAATGTGTAGTTCATGCTCTTCATTAATTATATGCATATATCGGAGCTCTAAATCCCAAAGTGGATAGACATGTATCAAATGGGAATATTTAATTCTGAAATCATAATTCAGGAGCGATTTCTTCAGAGTAAAAAAAATCCCAATCTTCCTCACTCTTATTGCTAATAGTCACGCCCTAGAACATTTGAATAAGGTAGTTTGGTACCGTGAAACACACCTTGAAGGTTCGGTATAAATTTTACACGAGTTGGACAAAATGAAGCGTTATTTATTGAAATATTCCAGGAGATGATCAATTAAAATAATTTGGTAATCATATCTGCACTTAAGACTCTATAAAAAAGAACTAGAAGCTTCATAAATTGTGTTGAGTGAAACACGTAAGATGGTGCTGGTTTTCTAATGAACAATAGTTTATTACCAAGGCTAAAAGTATTTATAAACTATTTAAAATTTTGTTTCAGAACAAGCAGAGTTTTTCAAAGTCGAACAGAGTGGCGTAAGTCCTGGAAGGTAACTAAAAGTGTGAGTATTAGGACATCGCTTAGTTTAAATATATGCAATTGACATCTTGTGATGTGGATAGATCTTCGCAACTGAAGTAGCTATTTAGAGAAAATCAGCATGGTGATATGATGAAACAATTGGAGAGACTGTTGTCCACATCCATAATATCCATGAAATCAAATAAAATATTTTAACACTTTCAGCAAATATTTCATTTGGCACATAAAAATGAATATTATGAATCAATGAATATAATCATATCCTAGGATATAACACGAAAAGTTTCAAGAAAATTCCCTCTCCCAAGGTATCCTTTACATGAAAAATGGTTACTTTTTTGTTCTCAAAACTGCTCGATTAAAGTTGATACAGATTTAATTTGCTTAATATAGGTAATAGTTTCTGATTCACTAATAGTATTTTGAAATCTGTTAGTAATGTGCTTTGTAAGTGAGTAGGTCTACTTGGTTTGATCTCTGTCGCCATTCAGTATTAAGAGACAGCAATAGCATGAACTTTGATAGAATATTTTTATTGTGATCAAGTAAATCCTTATTTAAACAGAAACACAATCCATGAATTTTCTAATAATCCGAGGGCTATGTTCTTCTAAACTCGAAAGCACAAAGAGGTGGACAGAGCTAGATGGTGGGACATCACAGAGTGATTGGCTGCTTTATCACCAGTAATAGAACCTCTCCCAAGGTCCAAAGGCAATTAAAGCTTGGCTATGGTCACCCTAAAGCTTTCCACTATCATCGACTTTCCCTCCAATGCCCGAGTACACAAGTTATATTTCTACCACAGGTACACAATCAAGCGGAAATCTACCGCGGCACAAGCCGTGTTATAGGTAAGAATTCGGTGAGCGAAGATACGGTGAAGTGATTTGTAAATCTTGACATGATGTAAAGGTTATATTTTGTCTTTATGCTTTAATGAATAAACCCGTATTTTATAATATTCTATAAATGGAAGTGGGTGGTCTTATCATCAATTTCTTTTCCTGGAGTTGGGTATGAATATGTCCAGAAAACGCACTATGACCAAATGTGGATCTTTCTTACTTACCACACCCAGCAAGAAAGGATGATGTCGTGAACTTGCTATCACTATAGTGCGGCGTGGAGATAAGGGACAGATAGTGCAGCGTGGAGATAAAGAGCTTGCCGAAACAGATAAATATAGCGTGGAAATAAAAGGATTGCCGACACAAATAAAAGTTAGATACTAGAAAGTTCTAATGCCATCTTGTTCATTCCACAAATATGAGTAGAGGATTTAAAAGAAATTGCGACACGCCAGTAGAGACAGTCGTAAAGACAGAGTCGAACTGGAAGTTGACAATCGTCCGCGTACAGCTTTGTTTTGAAAGTGAACTCTTTTTTGTAGTCAACGACCTTGAGCACTGTATTTGTGTATGTTACGTAATTCTGCTGCTGTAACTGTTGACCAAAGAGTGTTCTAAGGAATTAAAGAGCATATTGGAATTTCTGCAACTGGACTTTTAATTCTACGAACCCACAAAGCCACAATTGGTGTCAGGAAGTGAAACATTTGACAATGGACGCTGCATTGGGAAAGATTTTAGAGAAAATGGAAGCTGTAAACAACAACCTGGCCGCGACGATGACAGCAATGAAGACCTAATGAACCACACAAATGAAAGTGGCGAACGATAGCTTGGCAACCGAAAAGAAGGCTGCGAACGAAGCCCTCGCCGGCAAATTTGAGGAGCAGTTGGCCGGCGTAAAGGAGGACGTCACGGAGTTGGGCGAGCGCGTCGAAGCCCTGGCGAGACGCGTTAACGACCTGGAGGGAAATGCCGACAGCAACACAAAGTCCCTGAAAGCCATGGTAAAGGATATCATCGGCAGGGGGTTGAAGGACCTGAAGGCCGACGCTTCGGGCCACAACACAACATCTGTGCTCGACAGCTTTCGAAGGCTGCCGTCGCCAGTTCGACACAGTGGCCAAGTACAACAAGTGGTCACCAGAGGAGGAGGCCACACAGCTAGTAGCCAGCCTGCAGGTACGGGCCGCAGAGGCCCTGAACGCTGTCCAGACAGCGGCGGCGCCCAAGGACATCTGGGAAGCACTTCGGAAGCCACCGCTTAGCCGCAGCCTACCGCAGACAACTGAAGTCAAGGACGCAGCAGCCAGGGGAGACATTGCAGAAGTTCACTCTGGCAATTGAACAGCTAGCCAGCAAAGCCTTAGTCAACCTCCCACACGAGTTCGTATGCCGGGAAGCCACTTAAACCTTCGTTGACGGGGTACGAGACGTTGAGATACGTCAGCGCCTAATTCTTGGCGACTACAGAACCATCCACGAGGCACTAACGGCAGCATTGAGGATGGAGGTGGCCAGGGTGCTGGTTACCCCGAAGTCGAGAACAGGGTGTATCCGCTACACTGGAGACCGAGGACTAGCCGAGGGTTGCCGGCGAAGACAAAGTGGCGTGTGTTGGGGATGTGGACAGCCGTGACACCTAGAGAGGGACTGCCCAATCGAGGGAGAGCAGCCGGAAAACGAGGAAAGGCCTGGCGTGGCGAGGGGTACGTTGGTGCCATCATCGCCATCCCCTCGAGTGATGCTGCGCGACTTGAGCTGACGGGTGGATGACAGCCTCATCCCGGACGGTTGCATGATAGGGAAGCCGAGCCGCGTGCTTCATGACACCGTATCAGCCGTGACCGTCATCAGACGTGACATAGCCAGAGGATGGCCGACGAGGAAGCCGAGACGATCATACCAGCTAGTGACGGCATCGGGCGACACCTAGCATGTGAAGAAGGAGGCCCTGCTGAAGTTGACCTTGGGATGGAGTGCCGTGCGTCAGTGCGTGTTCTTCGCGAAGGTGGCTGAGGAGGTGATACTGAGACTGGATCCTGCCCTCAGGAGCCAGGAGGAGACGGTCGACGTCGGCAGGAAGGTCCTGGGGCTCAACGTCGGCAAAATGAAGAGCGCCTTGGAATCTGCAGGGTCATCCTGAGGAAAGATGTGGTTATCCCCGCCAGAAGCGAGGCGTTGGTAACGGCGCGACTGGAAGGCCAGCGGACGAAGAACATGATGTTGGACCAGAAGACGCCTGTGCAGGGGCTATGTGGAGTTAGGATATTGTTGCCGTGCCGAGAGGAAGTGCCGGTGAGGCTGCTCAGTCCAACGGCCACCGATAAAGACACCCAGGCCGAGACGGATTTGAGGACGTGCGAGCTCGTGGTCAGCGTAACAGCAGTCGACAAAACACAGGAGCCGGTGCCGACGAAACACCTAGGGCCCTGGCTGGAAAGTTTATTGGAGAGAGCGGCCGACGACCTGACCGCAGAAGAGCTCGACAACACAACACAATCACCTATTTCAACACAAAATAAACTCACTACGGGGAGGGAAAATCCCTCCTCTAAATAGGGAGGGGCAAACCCCTCCAAAACAAAAATAACAGCTTTTTGAGACTTCAAAAAAGCTTTAAAAGGGGAGGGTTCGCCCCTTCCCTACACACTAATCATACATGAATAAAATCTTCAATACACGCGGAATTCACTTCATTTGCTGAACTCCGATGAATTCTTTGCCTAGATAGGTGCTGAAGATTAAAATTACATTGCAAGCCGTGGAATGGGTACCTGGACCATTCATTGGAACTATTTCTCTGCTTCCTGCTCCTCCTTCTCCGAGCTGGTCGTTGAAGTGGGATGCAGATGACACCATTCCTCAAGTCTTAATAAATAATCTCTATGGGCTTCCTCAGGTTGTCTAGTTGGTCCAATTCTTCTCTCTGCCCAGTCACGTCTTCTGTTTGTTGTATATCGATAATATACTTCTATATCTTCATTTGTGATGATGTTTCCATTATTCTTTCTATTAGTACATCTTTCAGATCTTCTTAATTCTATTGTAGCTGGAACGTCTTTTCGTCGAATGATTTCATTTAATGGAGTTTTCCATGCTAATTCACTAACTATATTTGCCAGGTTTGATAGTATAATATATAGCTCCGATGATCTTATGATATCCCATAAATGATGTCCTCTTAATGTATTCCGTTCTTTTGAGATATATAAAGAATATCTCTCACAGTCAAAGAGAACGTGTTCAGGGTTATCATTTTCATTACATATGTTACAGAAGGAATTACTTATTTATCTTGTACCAATAGGTACCATAAGGTCCATGTGCTGTTAGAAAATGAATAACTCCTTTCGTGGGTTTTACATGTTTTAGCTTCAGACGTTCAGATACTGATAGAAAAAAGTCATAGGTTCTTCTTCCTACCTTTGCGTTGGACCACTCCTCTTGCCAAATATTCAATAAATATTTCTCAATTTCTGATTTATTTATGCATACAGGGCAAATGATATCTCTTACTTTATCTCGATCATTTTTCTTCAGCCAAAACATGGCTCCTCTTAATCTAATTAATAAGTCTATAGGCCACATTCCTGTAGCCATTAGGAGTGCTAATGTTGAGGTTGTGCAAACTGCACCTGTACGTCGTAATAAAATCTTCCTTTGAGTACTTCTTAATTTTTTCACGAGTGTAAAATTGTTCATCTTTTGTGCCCAAACTGCTGCTGCATATGCTACTATTGATCCGAAAATGGTATAATGGTAAGTTATAATATTATTTAAGGATATTTATACTTCGAATTTACAATTCTTGCCAATTTGTACATGAATTTTTCAGCTTTGATTCCAACAAATTCTATATGATCATCAAAAGCCAAGGCGACAGCGACTACGGCGGCATGGACTGAATGCTCTACCACATCGACACCGGAGACGCGCGCCCTATTCAGCAACCACCCAGACGCGTTCCGCTGGCGAAACAAGTGACTGTTCGAGACATTCTAGAGGACACGAGAACCATGGACTGATTGAAGAGTGTGACAGCCTTTTGTGTTCCCCTGTAGTTCTGGTGACGAAGAAGAACGGTGAGCTACGCTTCTGCTTGGATTATAGTAATCTGAACGCTGTCACCAGAAGGACTGCTTCCCCTTACCCCGGATTGACGACACCCTGGACACGCTTGCTGGTGCGCAGTGGTTCTCGATCCTGGACCTGAAGTCGGGCTACTGGCAGGTGGCTCTTGACCCGAAAGACAAGGGGAACACCGTATTCTCAACAGGTCAAGGAACTTCGCAGTTATGCCCTTTGGTGTTTGCAATTCACCAGCTACCTTCCAACGCCTCATGGAGTCAGTAATGAGAGCACTGACTTATGATGCCTGTATGCAATACCTGGATGACATCATCATCGTCGGCAAGACTTTCTAAGACCATCTCGGCAACCTGAGCAAGGTACTACAGAGTCTGCAGGCGACCAACCGTCCAGAACGGCCACGAGCGAGTGGTAGTCTACTACAGCAAGGCACTATCCAAGGCAGAGAAGAACTACTGCGTTACCCGGTTACAGCTACTGGTGGTAGTAAAGACCTTGGAGCACTTCGACAGGTATCTGTACGGTCAGCCATTCCACCTTGGGACTCACCACTCCACCCTAAACTGGCTACTTAGTTTTAGGAACCTGGAAGGCCAGACAGCCCTTGGGTCCAGAGGCTGCAGGAGTACGACTTCACCTCCGAACATCTTAGAGGGAAGTGCCATGGCAACGCAGACGCCATGTCCCGAAGACCCGTCCCAGAAGAGTGCGGCAATGCACAAGAGTGGGAGAGAAGAAGTGTGCCTCAGCTATCAGAGTAGACGGCAGTGCTGCCGACGGCTGGGATAGGGCAGGCCTGAGGAGGGAGTAGCTGGCGAACGCCGAATGGAGCCACTCTTAAGAGAAATAGGGGCAGGGACAAGAACAACCTGGGAGGACATCGCACCGAGCCATGCCACATATAAGTCGTGCTGGGCCCAGTGGGACCCACTTAAGATCAAAGAGGGCGTGCTGTTCCGGATATGGGAATTACGTAATGGGAAGACGCAGAGAGAACAGTTGGTACTTCCGCTGAGTAAGGTCCCGAAGTTCTTAGAGGAAGTGCACGCCGCTGCTTCAGGAGGACACCTGGGAGCAAACCGAACGATCAACAGCGCTACTACTGGCTGAGACTCCGAGCAGACGCTGAGAGTTGGTGCCGCCAATGTCAGGCGTGCGTGACGAGTGGCGGCCCCCAGACTAGGAGCCGGGGTCGCATACAGCAGTACAACGTCGGAGCGGCATTCGAACGAATCGCTGTCAACATAGCTAGACCATTCCCAGTGTGCTATCGAGGCAACAAGTATCTGATGGTGGTCGTGGACTGCTTCTCCGAGTGGCCGGAGGTGTATGCCATCCCGAACTAAGGGGCAAAGACAATCACAGACTGCCTAACGGAGCTACTGTTCTTCCCTTTTGTGGGTGCCATTAGAGCTGCACAGTGACCAGGGCAACAATTTTGAGTCTAACCTAATGAAGGAGGCACTGGAAGGACTTGGAGTGAACAAGATCCGCACAACACCCCTACATCCGCAGTCGAACTGCATGGTAGAGAGGTACATCAAGACCTTAGAAGAACACCTGAGTAAGGTCGTGGCCAGCCATCAGCGAGAATGGGACATCAAGGTGCCACTCTTCTTGCTGGTCTACCGCTCGTCAACACACGACACCACTGGGATGACTCCAGCCAGCTTGATGTTCGGCCGAGAGTTATGCCTTCCTTGTCGCCTGGCTTTTGGGAGTCCTCCGGAAGCAAAACAGCACGCAACCAGGTTGTGGAGAACCTGGTGGACCATCTCCAAGACATACATGAGATGGCTCGTCATAACATCCAGATGGTGGGCGACCGCATGAGGACCCGGTACGACAGGCAATTTAACAGCCAAGGGTTCCAGCAAGGTGACCTGGTCTGGTTGTACCGCCCTACCCGGAACAAGGGACGCTGCCCGCATCTTCAATAACCATGGCAAGGTCCGTACAGGGTGGTAAAGACGATCAACGACGAGGATCTACCGCTTCCAGAAGGTTCCCAGAGGAAAAATATTGGTGGTACACCTGGATCGCCTGGCCCGCTACGATGATGCTGTTCGGGACGACCAGCCTTGAGGAGGGAGTAATGCCGTGAACCCATTATTACGATACTGCGGCGCGGAGATAAGGGACAGTTAGTGCAGCGCGGAGATAAAGAGCTTACCGAAACGGATACTGTTAGATAGTAGAAGGTTTTAGCTCCGTCTTGTTCATTTCAGATATATGAGTAGAGGATATAAAAGAAATTGTGACACTCCAGTAGACACAGTCGGAAAAATAGAGTCTAATTGGAAGTTGAGAATCGTCTTGTACAGCTGTGTTTTGAAAGTGAACTATTTTTGGTCAACGATCTTGAGCATTGTATTTGTGCATGTTACGTAATTCTGCTACTGTAAGGGTTGATCAAAGTGTGTTTCTAAGGAAATAATGAGCATTTTGGAATTTCTGCAAGTGGACCTTTAATTCTGCGAACCCACAGTCACAATAAGTTGAGTTATCGCAAGATGCTACAGGTGGCGGACAGGTTGACAGAAAAGATCATAGGTACTGTCTGCCCACCACAAGAACGCAAGTGGTGCCTGAAGAGGGAAGAGGGGCATAAACTGTTTATCTGCTCTGGTAGTGGATATGTTTACTATGAAATAAGTGTATGAGCGTGCATATGAGTCAACCATGCTGCCAGATCTAACGCTCGTTTCAGTTACTGTAGTGATATGTATTATGCATGGGTGAGTTATGTGATAACAATGTATTTTACGTGAACCTAGCATCCTTATCATATCCGGAAGGCGAGCACAAACATCATGCGGCCAGCAAAAGGGATTACGTTTCACATTCCTCTGCCTTGCCTTCTTGTGTTGGGTGGACAGCTTGATAACAGGGCTTCTCTGAAGAGTTTGCCATGAGGTAGGGACGAGAATAATTTTCCAGATAGCAAACCTCCGCGTCATCAGTCTGAAATCAACCAACACTGCATATTCTCTAAACCTCTGACAACCAGAAGAAGACGAGCAGTGTTTGAGGAGAACTTGAACTGTTAATCGCTAACGCGGAGTGGGTTGGTTTACTAAGAAATCTATCTTTGTGCATCTAAATCACCCACGCTGCCACATCTAAACTTGTACTGCTTAAAACGAGAACGTGGCCTTAAGGAATATGTCTGACACCAACAATTCTAGAGCTTTGCAGCATACCAAATAGGTTTAGCCGTCTTAGAAAACACTCGTACGTTACTGTGATACCAATACTGAAATACTAAAATTGAGATCTGCTATAGTACGTTTGTTTTCTTAAGAGGCCTAATCCTTGATAATATACTCAAACTCTAGTTGTAATGTTTCTCAGAAAACGCTGGAATTATTAGTGTCAGATACATTCCTAATAACCATATTCTCGTGAAAGAAACACGATGGCTAATATAGATAGATTATCTATGACATCATGTGAAGCCATGTGCTCCTGCTCATCCTTACCCTCCACAGAACAGAACAGCCCACAGACGTTTTATGGTCAGAAGCATATAGAATGTAAGTGTTACGCATTTATCTGACAATACTGTGATTGTATATGTTTATCAGCGTGCATAAGCATGATGGAGATGGTATAAAATGATTATATAGCACATTACTACATTACTCCAGCTCACCTTCTTCAGCTAGTCAGATGTACCCGAAACATGAAAGAAAAAACGAAACGACAGGAAATAAGGGAAAGAAAGTTGGTGGTAATAGAGAATCCTACCATAATTCCCATTGCGGACCACTAAAAGCCACAAAAGAAGGTAATACTCGACTGGCGAACCACAGAAATTGTATTCATGTCCTCCCAAATGCAAGCCTCGCTGAGCTATCTCGTTAGGTTTTCCTAGAGTTACTCAAGATTCTAGGGAAAGATGGTGATTCTGAATTTCCGACATGATTAAATATCTATGTTTAAGTTATTTTATTTTAATACACCTTCATATAGTGAAGAAACCTGATTCGCATTAGGAAAGCAGGCAGTGAATTTTGTTCAGCAACTGTCGTTTAAATATTTTTGTTGCGTTGCTTTCCCTCCCTGTGTTGGATTTTGTTCATTTTCCTTTGCATTTTGTTTCGTTATTACTTCTCAGTAGCGAAGGGATTATTCAGAGCTGGACGCGTGTGCACCGGGTGGAAATAATCGAGTATAATAATAAATAGGAAGAACGTTTCTTTGTCCAAAGTCTCTGCGGTATTGCCTTCAGTCCTATGACTGGTTTCATTACAGAAAAAGAGAGCTAAAAATCACACACTGTGTCTCCACTGAGAAACACGAACACTAACAAAGATTGCGTTTTATATGCTCTACCGTTGGCTTATTTGTCTCCTTTAAAAAACGAGAATGTAAAGGCAACAGTGGATGCTGAAAAGTCTGTTTAGGGAAGTGATGGAACAATATACACGTAGCTTTATGCGTTGCATAGCAGTTGGGGTTTTCTGTCTTGATACCCCTTGAATGTTATCTAGAAGTACCTATTGCAAATAAAACTGTGTACAAAAGCCTAAATTAATTAAGGAATTTTAGTAAAAAACTATTTTCATATAATGAGGTCATTTCTAAAGATTATATTTCATAGATCTCAGTATTACAGCAGCAATTAAGAAGGTAACGTGTTCATATAGCCCTTCAATGTTAGAACCAAAGATTATAAAACGTTGCAACTCATCAATACCACAATTGCAATTTTTTCCAACGTGCTATAAACTGAATGTGATCGCTAGAATCTACATCTACGTCAAAAGAGAAGAGGTGGAAATAAAAAAAAATAAAGGCGTAAAGAGTAATAAAGCAGCAACTAGAATGGGAGCCCGATTAGGAAAACATAGAATTCACTTAAACTGGGAATATATGTCACGTCATGTTTATTTTCAGCACATAAAAAATTCTTGGCTTTTTGTCATACATAATCTGCTACCAATAAAAACAAATGATAGAGCTATTCCGTTTCATACCTATTTATAACTTACTTTTCGACAGAAAATATCAGCGCTTAATATGCAGCAATACTAGGTTCATATTTGTATTGCACAATAGATATTTCAGTTATAAGGAAGGCATTCATTCCTGCTTAAACACAAAGTTTCAAAATAAATGCCCTCCAGTTTGAGAACAATACTAGAAACGCATAGTCTACAGATGCAACATTAATTTAATTTATATTTTTCAATTCTTTTTTCATTGAAAATGTTTATTGGTGTCATATGTTTAAAACAAGGCAAGATACAACATATTCTATAAGGTGTTGGTAAATGTTAAACAAAGAAGTCAATCGTACACAATAGCAGAAAGAGCAACAAAATATCCAAAATATTGTCGCGAATCCGTTATTAGGATAGCGCGACTAGATGCACACAAAGGGGCAGATAGATAAAGGACAGATAATGCTACGCGGAGATAAAAGGGCTTGCCGAAACAGATAAAGATAGATAACTGGAAACTTCTAGTGACATGTTGATTGATAAAGAATATTTCACAGCCGTCTGGAAACATGAATGGCAGTATAAAATAAAGCCGTGCACAGTCGTAAAGTCAGAGTCGAATTGAAACCTGAGAATTGCCTGCGAGCAGCTGTATTTTGAAAGCGAACGCTTCTGTTTGTGGACGGCGACCTTGGAAGATTTTAATTGTGTATGTGACGCAACTCTTCTACTGTAAGGGTTGACCAAAGTGTATTTCTACGGAAATAACGAACATTTTGAATTTCTGCAAATTGGACTTTTAATCTTATGAACCCACAAAGTCACAACTTACAGAATGCACCTCTTAAGAAAATTAAGATATTTTATGTAGAATATTGGATGAAATGTGAAACACGGAATGAGTGTGCATATACAAGCAAATAAAACAACGGATCCAACATAATAAAGGAGCGGAAAATGAGCAAATCCAACGTGCTGCGTTTGCATAACTTTCGGTATTCTCTCTTGTACATACTGTGTAGTCTTACAAACACTTTCTTTTCTAACTACTTCTCGTTAATCTAATCATTGAAAAATTGGTCTATTTGCGTATTTCCTTGTAGGTACATTGACATAAAGGGAATAGAGGAAAGTATGAGCATTGGAAAATGCAAACCAATATGTCGGAAATAATAAACAGCACCAAATATGTATTTGGTATAAATTCTTTGCTTTAACGAGAACTAAATTTTTGTATAGTAACTCTGGGATTGGCAATTTTAAGTCGGCCATATCCACGACTTCACCTCTGTCTAGCAGATATAAAGTATCCCCTATGCCCAACTTGGTTCGGAGTCCACTGTATAACCTGTAGGTCCTCTCGCCTCACCGTCATCTGCACTATCACCCTGTTATTGGAGGTAATGGATACCGCCCTCTGGGTACCTCCACCATTTCTGGGTCCGGTCATCACATGGTGGGGCGAGGTTACCCCGAAAGCTACGGTTGCCATGTGGGGAGTGTTGGTATCCAATCCAAATTTGTCTACTACGATTTATGAATTATGCAAATGTTATTTAGAATAAAATATTTTTCAGAGGCTATTCCCCGAAAATTAACGATAAACTTTTCATTAAAGAAGTTTCCATGTAGTGGATATTTGCTTCGGGAAGATTTTCTAGAGAACCTTCTTCTTGAAATTCTCCTTAGAATATACCTATAGAAAACGCAAATGCCAAGTTTGGTATTTGACCGACATTTCGTTTTTTATTTATGCTATTCACACACACGACACAAAAACACAGAGACACACACAATGGCGTTTTCCTACAGAGGCTTTTTTGTGTTTTAAGGAGTCTCCAAAACTTTATTTTGGGCCAAGTTCTGACATTAAAAGTTTGTATACATAGATCTTGTATAAATAGTAAGCATACATTGTAGAGGGAGAAAAACTAGTTCCTCAAATAATAAAATACAAACAACGATGAGATGTAGAATGACCTAAGGAGGTGGCTGGAGTGCAGAGTAAACATGCTGCAAGTAATAGTGAAGGAGAAAAATGAAAAATTGAGCACATGCGTGAAAAAAAGGAGTAATGTTGTTTTTTATTTGAACGTTAAAGGCTTAAAATCCAATAAGGCTGTGCAATTAAAATTATATTGTTCCGTGTGTGATATACATTAAATTAATTTCAAAATAGAGAATAAGCAAATAATCAAATTGACTGTCTCTGTGGGCGAATGGTCATTCTTCTGGCTTTGGAACAAAGGCGTCTAGGTCCAATTCTGATCTGGGACGGGGAATTTTTCTCTAATCAGACTTAATCCGTGTTCTCGTCAGAGTGTGAAGTTTGACAGTGGAACTTCATGTGATTGTGTAAAAAGACAATAAAACCCAGGGAGTAAGAATTATTCAAAAACCATTAGGTGCCTTAGGCACCTATGTAAATGTAAAAAATAAAGTATGAAAAGTGGGCAAAACTGAGTAGAATTTAAACCTTGGATCTTCTCATTAATACATAACTACCAGTAGGTACTTATAACAGCTCGGCTTTCATCGTCCGCGCCGTGGCTCAGTGGCTATACCACTTGGCTCTCACCAAGGCGACCCGGGTTCGATCCCAGGCTACCGCAACAACACGGTGTGGCCAACACGGCGCTGGGGCGCGTTTTCTCCGGGATCTCCGGTTTCTCCCGCCATCTCATTCCACCGGTGCTCCATCTTCATCTCATGTATCATCAGTGTCATCGCCTGCGGTGCCGTATGTAGTAAAAGCGGGCGTTAAACACTACACATTTCATTTTCGGCCTTCATCGTAAATGTTTGATACTTAAAAGTGAATATGACTGATAGAGTAAACCTAAAACTGGCCCTCAGGAATGATGCTGTGGATTGACCTGGGGGTCAAGCGAGGTTGAACAAATTTATGATGCAGTGCTCACTCTCCCACTCTCTCTCGCTCTCCCTGTCTCTCATTCTTTTTCGAGGCGTCAACAATCGTGGATGTATTTATTACTTTATGGTAGAGTTTAGAGGAAATAACTGTATTAATTAACTACATACTACAGTGGGATTCGAGATTACCTCTATGGCAACATCTTTGTGCTAACCACATAATGAATAATTTTTAACAATTTTTATTTTACATTTCACTTAGGCTCTCATTCACCTCTCGTTCGGTGCTCATTTAGCCGCATTTGAAAATGCTGTGAAGAAAAATATTGCCAATGGAGAAATTTTCGAAAGCTTAATTCGCTTGTTCCTAAATTCCTAACTGGGATGTTATCAATAACTATTTCAAGGCAGGTGATTTGTCTTTCCTGAAATTAAGATTAAGAATTACGCACTTTCTTTTATAGGTAGCGGTGTAGTTGTTAAGTGTATCAAATATGCTGGGATTATATAAATTAAGAAAGGAATGGTGAAATTAAAGTGAAAGATTCTAAGAGACTATTATATTTTTTATTCTAAAATCAATTTAAGGTTTTAAGTTTTATAAAATGCTTTAATTATTCCCCTTTGGTTGTTGAAGGCCAATTAAATTTTAATGGGTATGCGAAAGGGATGCAAAAGTCTACAAAATATGTAATAGCTTTAAGTTGGTGCCTTTAGTAATAGTGTTATTTTTAAAGTTTAAAGGATTTAACAGAGAAAAAAACCTGGAAGTATTTTGAGAAACTTTTGGTAATATACAAGCAACTACTAGTAGCATATTTGCTTTTAAGGCCCACACATATATGAAAATATATTTCTCAATAAAATCGGCGACTAATTTAGTGTGCGCTTTAATGTTTAATAATCTATTTTAACGCTATGATTTAACGGTCATTCTTGACAGTTCTTTTTTTACAGTGCAAAAGCTTTTACCATGAAGAAACAACTGAACGATATATGCAAATATAACAATTTGTAACTCAAAACTTCACTTATAAGAAATGATGATACTTTTCTTATAAATTGTCCGGGATCGCGATTTCATGTAAACCTTTTACACATCCTCAGCCGGAAACAACAAAGCTGTCGCCATCGTTACGAACTCAAGATGTTAATATGTTCTTGATAGTACTACCAAAATCTGAAAATAAAACAAATTTAAAACAGAATCGAATGCTGGTATTTAAAAACTCATTAGGGGATGTTTGTTTCTTAAAATACGAGTAAATATATTTTCCCAAACCATTAAATCTATCGGACCATTTCATTATTTTAATAATTTAACTTCTGGACTTATTTCATGGTTAAATGACCAAAAATGATCTGCTAAGGCCGATTTATAAGCCTGTTTATACTTAATGTTACGAAAATGTTCTTTCATTCCGGTTTCTAAATTACGTTTTGTCTTTCCAATATAAACGTTATCACAATCGAAACAATGTAACTGATAAATACCAGATTTTGTATTATTAGGAATTTTACTTTTTTTTTTAGAGAAATGCAATAAATTTTTAATCCTATATTTATATTGAGGAACTAAAGTTATGCCAAATTCTTTAAAGAAATTGAAAATGTTTATTAACCCAAGGATGGTAAGTAAATTTTTTAAACATTATAATCGTCTTTTATTTTTTAAGGCTAGAAATTCATTAATATTTTTTTTTTATATTTGAATTTTTCAACTTTTTTTATTTATAAAGTCTTTATTAAAACCATTAATTAAAGCAGTATTAATAATATGTTTATATTCTTTATTAAATTTATGTTTATTCAGGGGTATATTTATTAATCTATAAATAAAACTATTGAACACAGAAAATTTAGGTGAAAAAGGGTTAAACATTTATTTTTTATTTAATGATGTTTCCGTATAATTTTAAGTCACTCCTAAGAAAAAATACGTATATAATGAATAAAGTGACGCAAATGACCTGATTGCCGACAGACCCTTAAATCCCCCTCTACTCACTCACTCACTCACTCACTCACTCACTCACTCACTCACTCACTCACTCACTCATGAATAAGGTATCAAAGTTAGAGAAATTCTTGCGATTGTATCATATGTTTTTAAAGGTAGAGACAAATAGTTCCTAAAGTCACTGTAGTAGCACAGTAGGTCTACATAGATGTGAAATTATTCTATGTAAATTTAATTGCGAAATGCTAAGATGTTTGCTCATTACTCTGACTATATCTTCAATCCATCATAGTATTAACTAATATTAGCTATTTTGCAAAGAAAATCTGCAATGGTATATTCGATTAATGGCTCTTAGAAACTATGGCAGTTAAGTGTCTTATTATAGTTTATTTTGCCAACATATGTACATTAGTAACTTAAAGTATAGTTTTATTTTATGAGCAAATCAAAATTCATCACATGAGGCCTTACCTTTCAATCAAAAGCTGTATGAGAAATTTATGGAGTCTCATAAGAGACCCATTTTACACCAGTTTTGTTATATACCTACTTACCCTGTCTCCAATCTTCGTTATTACTTCATTGGTATGTCAAAAAGCGAAGTCAGTTTATAACTTGTTACTCAATTCATAAATACCCTACAAGCAGTAGAGGTACACCTGAAACTATAGCAACAAAAGAAAAAAAGAGATGGTTTCATACTATTGTTTCTGATTAATAATTTGTCTTCCCGGGTTAAACATTTCAAACTGCGTTGTTGGTTGCTGTGTTTCAGGTATGGTGTTGACGATTTTGAGCATATTACTCTGTGATTGACCTTTTTAATGACGTTACTTATGCATTCCTATATGTAGTTGACATATAGTGGTCCTTTTCTATTTCTGATTATGATTAATGATCTTTCCAGTAATTTGTCTAACTCGCCTATATTGTATGCAGATGACACCACGCTTGGACTTACACATGCTAATCTAAGTGAACTTTGACCTTTTGTCTAGAT